>JAHZNA010003094.1:0-10045 GCA_027743935.1 Sinodicranocentrus sp. ZH6 | reverse complement strand
CCGCGTGGTAAGACCCTTATTTCTAAATTAATGAACTTTAATATATGCAATGGTAACTATTCGGGGGACAAAAGGGGAGATTTCACATTTATTAATACTACAGGAAACAGTGTTGTTGATTTGTGCCTAGTAAGTGAAACGGAACAAGACACAGTGAAAAATTTTCAAGTAGAATCCACCCCATTTTCGAACCACATGCCAATCGTAGTAGACCTAAGCACACCCCAGCAGCCAGCTCAACAAATATTTATAAACAAAATTAAATGGGAAGCAAATAAAGCTCTACGTTTCAAACAACAGCTAAACAAAACAAAATTAAACAACTGTCTTGCTGAGCCTAGTTTTGACAATTTTTGCAACATGATTTATAAGGCAGCTGAGCAATGTAATTTTATAATCAAGACACCACTATATTTTAAAAAGACAGGGCCAATATGGCAGAATAGTGAGCTCATAAAAAAGAAGCGCTATTACAGGTATTGTGTTAGAAAATTTAGGCAAGCCTGTGGTCAAGATATACAGGAAGTTTTAAATAGGAAGCAAATTATGTTAAAAGCCAAGAGTGATTACCTAGAAAAAAGTACTCTCCTCAAATCCAAGTTTTTCTCTGACATCTACAAAAAACTTAGATATTGTAAGGACGGGAAAACATTCTGGAAAGCCTTAGAAACCTTTCGAAAGAAAACAACTACAAACGAAAATAATATTCCGTTAGTAGAGTGGACCAAGCACTTTAGCCAAGTTTTCAAAGAGCACGACACAGTTTGTGAAAGGGTAAATAGCTTTGTTAGTTGTGACACACTAGATAGAGAATTCTCTATGTTTGAGCTTTGTTTAGCAATTAAGAAAATGTCGACTGGAAAATCTCCAGGAAGTGATGGTATCTGTAACGAAATCTTCAAAAATCTTACCACAAGTGTTAAGCATGATCTACTCAAGCTTTTCAATTCGGTATATTGCAACCCTTCGACAATGCCTGAAAATTGGAGCGAGATCGTAATTGTACCTATCTTCAAAAAAGGTGACAACTCGTCTCCGTCTAACTATAGACCGATTTCGCTAATTAATACTACTACGAAGCTATTTACAACCTTATTAGTAAACAGACTCAATCAATGGTGCAATAATAACAATGCAATATCCGAATTTCAAGCTGGTTTCAAAAAGGGTACAGGTTGTGTTGATCAAGTATTTATACTGAATAGTCTCATACAGCACCAGTTACGCTTCAATAAAGGCAAACTATTTTGTCTTTTTGTTGACCTTAGCCAGGCTTTCGATTCGATCAACCACACCCTACTATGGAATAAATTAAATACAAAAGGAGTAAGTAGTAAATTTGTCACCGTGCTAAAACAGCTGTATTCGGTAGCGAAAGCAAAAGTCAGAACTTCAATCGGGTTTTCGGAGGAGTTTAAAATCGAAAAGTCAGTTCTGCAGGGTGAAAGTCTGAGCCCAAAATTGTTCACTCTTTTTATAGATGATGTAGTTGAAGAAATGAATAATACAAAATTGAATGGCATTAAAATAGGGATCCATGAAGTTCACATGCTGCTTTTTGCCGACGACATTGTCCTGATGGGCACGACACCAACAGAGCTTCAAACGAAAATTAATTGCTTGAAAAGATTCTTCGAAAGTAATCTTCTTAAAATAAACCTAACTAAAACTAAAATCGTTGTTTTCAGAAAGGCTTATCCTATGAAAAAGTTCAAATGTAAGTGGGGTGATCAACTGATAGAGGAAGCGAATAGCTATACATATCTAGGCGTCCCGTTTCACTTTCTGGGTCGTTTTAGGACCGCATGCGACCATTTTATTTCTAAAGCAAAGCTTGCTATAGGGAACATTCTAACACTTTTTCGAAAAGGAAAAATAACAAACCTGGACATTCAAATTCAGCTGTTTAATACTATGGTACGTTCTGTATTATTTTATGCAGTGCCTGTTTGGGGTTCGGGATTTCTACCTGACCTAGTTAATTTGCAATTTTACTTCCTCAGAAAGTTATACTTTCTTCCCAAAGTTATGCCAAGGTGGAAAATACTGCTCGAAACTGGGGTTGCTCCGATAGAATCTGCATATGTAAATATACTTCTAGGTTTTGTTTCAAGGGTCAGAAATAAAGACGAAAATACACTAGTCAGGAGCTGCTACGATGTCATGATTAAGCTACAAAAACAGCTAAATCCTAAATATAATTGGGTAATGAGTACGAATAAACTATTAGAAAACCTTATCACGGTCAATCTTAGCTATACTGAGCAATTAACCAGAAGCAACATTAGAAAGTTAGCGGATAAATGCCGTACAAAGATAGTGAACGATGCAGTGCAGGTGATGATGAACAGAACGACGGACAACTATAAAGTTTTTAAGAAACATGTAAGAGCAGAGGAGTACTTAAATTCCTCCGTATCGTTCAGCACAAAACGATTCATTTTCCAAATAAGAAGTAATACTAACTACGTAACATGGAAAGGTAAATCTAGCAAACTAGGTGGGACCGTATCGGAGGGGTTCAGAACCTGCGATATTTGTAATCAAACCCAAATTGAAGATGTGTATCATGTACTGTTTGAATGCCCACACCATGTCTCGGCCAGAAAAATGACTTCTACCTCAAATACTAGTCAGCAATACAAACAGAGAAAATTTTCTAATCATACTAGCAAAGTGTAATCTACCCGATCTTGAAAATTTATTTAAACTGTGGAATATAAACATGTTAACCAAAAGTTTCATCTCTAGCTACTAGAAATTGATGTTAGTTTTAGTTTAGCTTAGTTAAATCATATCTTATTCGAATTTATAATTTACAATGTTTTTGTAAGACCGTTTATGATGGCAAATATGGTCAATAAATATCTATCTATCTATCTATCTATCTAGTGAGCTTATATTTTTGCAAAATGTAACAAGCATGTCCCATTTTTGTCGTTGAAGAGAACGCTATTCTTCATGTCAACCGTAGTTCTTTTGAATAAAAAGTTGTGATTGACATGAGAAGCATGAGGAGAACATGAATCAATATATTTGCTTTTTTTCTTCACAGTATTGATTCAACGTTTTTGTTCCCATTGCTGCTTTTACACGAGGTGTAGTTTTTACACGTTAAAACAAACCAGTAGCACAAAACACAGTTTTAGTTTGAATGTTTCCATCGTACTTCGTATCGTAGTAAGGAAATGATGATGGGCTCGATATCTCCTTTGTTTTTAAATCAATCGTTTGACTTCGTCAATTCTGAAATCCTTGGTCAAAGCTTATAATGAAAACAGTAGTGACAATAGTGGCGAGCTGAAAGGTGGGAATTGCAAGGATATAAATAAATACTATACATGCAACGGCAATAAAAAATAAATTCGTATTTTTACCTGGGCTAAAAATGAATAGTCAATTTGGTAAACTCCTTCACACCCAATTCCAACAAAACTTGTTTTCACCTCTTGCCTTAGAACTTTCCACGCTTTGTCTTCCATCCCTATTTCCTCTGCTTTGTTAGTTTTCTTAGTTACCCAAATCTTAAACCGATTTATCTTTAGAATACAGATAAGCACAAAAATAGTTTAAAAGCATTAATATTTTTAAAAACTACATCGGTATACTCATTTTATGTTTTACTACCTTTCTTGTTGCATCTGCAGAAACAACGAGAGCCACCATAAAGCACAAAAACATCCCCCAAGTTTCACAAATGTTTATGACATTATCCTCTACTTTGGTTGGTTTCACAGCAAAAGATATGAACAGAGATACATTGAAAATCCATAAAAGGACGTAAACAGACCAGATGGAATTAATCAGGTAAGACACGTCTTGCAATTCACGATATTTTTCCAGAATCTTTCGCACATTGTATTGTTTCCCAGAAAAGAGCTCATCCTTTTGCTTATAAACCTGTTCAAAGTTGTCAACTCCCATCCACAAAGTAAATGGAAGCATTATATTGACAAGGTTATCCGAAAAGAACCAAATTAGCTGGAGAGTGATGATGGAAATGAAAGCAAAACTTCCCATCATCCATTCCTGCCCAGTAAAATTGTTCATGTTCTCGATGGAAGAATGTTTTCCAAAGAATAGTTCCATGCCTTCACTAACATAATTTTTGAAATGGGCGGAAGCCGAATAGTTGCCAAAAAGTAGACCATTGGTCTGTAAAGTTGAAACTTTGAAAATGCGGGAAAATGCAAGGAAAATTGAGAAAAAGCAAACAATGAGGATGTAAAAGTAACATATTTTTTGCTGAATTGTTGATTTTCCTCCTTTGTTAGTAAACAATGAACTGCCTAAGACTTTCCGAAGGATAGCATCAAGATCCTTGGGATTTTTGAAAATGACCCAGAAAAAGAGAACAACTCGGAATGCGAAAGTAAGGTGAGAAATGAGGCGGAAATAACCGGGTGGATAAAGCTTTTCTTTTTGTGCAAAGTTAACTGCAATATGAATCAAAAGTAAGGTAAGTTTTGCCAAAGCAGTCAGCCAAACTCCAATTAAGCAGATAAGCTGTAAAAGAAATTAGAGCAAATGTATTAATTGTGAGATTAATGTGTTTTGTGGAATATGAGGAATAATTTACCTTGCGATATTTTCTTATTGCGAATTTATTAGCATCATAACCTGGAGTTAATGTTGGCTTAAATGGAATAACAAAAGTGTGATAAGCTAGGAGAAAGTAAATATAAAGAATGTGTGGGATTTCTCTAGTTTTGCTGAATTTTTGAAAAGTTCCCTGTTTCGGAGTTTGTGGGGAGTACATAACGAGAACTTGAAGGTAAACGTTTTATGATATTTTTTCAGCATAATAATTCCCCCAATAAAAATTGCTCCAATTGAGCGAGGGCTATGTAGCTATGTAAGAATGTAACTGGAATGCTTTCTACGAGGAAGTTTCATTATGAGGGAAAATTGATTAATTGGCATTTTGTACGAGTTATAATGTACATGACAATTCATTAAATTGCTCGTACTTTTGTTCATCATTTTCAATCATATCCTTTGATACACAGTGTGGTTCTAGTATGAAATTATGATAATTGTTATACTTGTTTTCTCTTAATTAAATTAATTGTCAACTACTTTCTAAAAGCATGCACATTTTGAAATTAAACTATCCGAGCTACGGAGCAATGTTTATATGTATATATACATCAGTCAGAATTAAAGTCAAACTGATATGGCATAAACAGCAAACTCAGAGACAATATAAAGTGCTCGGTGAATGCCTTCACCTAAATCAGTATGAAAGAATTCAGTAGAAATCATTCAAATAAGAAGGAAATTCCGTTCCAAAGCTTATAATGAAGACTGTGGTAACAAAAATGGCGATCTGTAAAATGAAGCACCATAATATGCTCAATTAATCGTGATACTATAATATGCACATACATTTACTGCGTGAAATACCTGTCCCAAGAAGGAATAATTGATTTGGTAAATTCCTTCACATCCAATTCCAATAAAAGCCACATTTGACTCAACCCTTTTTAAAAGTACTTCCCATTCCAATTTCTCTTCCGTTGTAATCTCTCCTTCATTAATTGTATTTGCTATCCATCCTTTAAAGCGAGTTATCTGCCAAATTCCAATTAAACCCAATTAAATCCTTTTCTCAAAATTAAAGTATTTTATTATGATTTTATTATATTTTTACATACCTTTCTAGTCACATCAGCGGAAATGATTAAACCTACTGTCCCGCCGAGAAACAGCCCACTGATTTCCCAAAGCAATGCAAAATTACCTCCAATGAAAGCTGGACTAATGGAGAAGGAAATGAAGAGAAATATGTCGCAAATCCACAAAAGAAAGTAAATCGACCAGATAGAATTGATCAGGTCAGATGTGGATTTCAGCTCAAGATATTTTTCCAGGATATTTGGCACCCCATATTTTTCTTGCTTTCTCCTATAAATATGCTGAAAGTTGTCCACGCCCAACCATAAAGTGAAAGGGAGAATGACAATGGCAAGATAATCAATAAAAAACCAATTTAGGTAAAAAGCAGATGAAATGAATATGTTGAAAATTCCAATTGCAATGTTTTCCCAAGATGATAAAATGTCCGGATCATGGAAAGAAACTTTTTTCTGAAAAAATCTCATCCAGCCGTGGCTAACATAAATTTTAAAATGGTTGGTAGGAGTATAGTTGCCAAAAAGGATATGCTCATCTTGAAGTGAGTAAATTTTGAGGGAGCCTAAAATTCCACTAAAAATCGAAGAGAGCGATATGAAGATGATGTAACAGTAGCAAAGTTTCTGTTGAAATGTTAACTTTCTTTCAGTTGGGGTGAACAAAGAACTAGAAATGATCTTTCGAAAGAGGATATTGAGTTCATGCTGTTTTTTGAAGATANAAATTCCACAAAAAAACGAGGAAAGGGATATGAAGATGATGTAACAGTAGCAAAATTTCTGTTGAAATGTTAACTTTCTTTCAGTTGGGGTGAACAAAGAACTAGAAATGATCTTTCGAAAGAGGATATTGAGTTCATGCTGTTTTTTGAAGATAGTCCAGGCAAAGATTGATATTCGAAACACGAAAGCCAACTCAGAAATAAGGAGGAAATAACTGGAAGGGTATAGTTTTCCCTTTTCGGTAAAAAGGATTACTAGTTGAATCGCATCAGTAAGTGTTTTATGAAGAGCACCATACCAAACTCCGTAAAAACACAAGAGCTAAAAACCAAACATATTAATTAATTTTTATGAATATTAACATATATTTACAATTAAGTACTTAGTTAACCTTACTTTCTGGATTGTGCTGGAAGGAAATATTCCAGTGTCAACTGAATGGACAACTGATTTGAATGGAACCATTAGCGCGTAATAACCTATACGAAAATAAATGTGGAGAATATGCATAACTGTCGTTTGCTAAAGTTTTCAGAATTTACGGATATTTTTATACTTAAATATGAGTTTTCACAGCTAATATCTTTATTCCGTCAAAAGAGCTGCATTGTAGGTGAAGTTCACGTTCAAGAATGTAATGCTTACGACGAAGTATGATTTTTTTAGTTTTGCAAAAATAAATATTTATTTGCGTAACAATTTCGTTAATTGTTTTTCTACTATACTTAAGTTGTCATGGAATAAAGCCTGTACAAGTTTTGGCAGTGTGGCTCACGTATTAGACCATGGTCATTTATCTTAATTGCACTATTTATTAAATTATTGAATTAAACACGTATTTTATAATATTGATTGGTCCTATTTTAACTCAACAATAAGCACAGCATTACAGCAGAGTAGAATCATGAAAAAATAGGTCAATAGAAAGTCTTCGAATGGAAGAATTAACAAGCTATTTTAAAATTTTAAATATGAATGCAGCTGCTTTTCAAAGCTTATGAGAAAAGTAGTAATGACAAGAGTGGCGACCTGAAACATTATAACATGACTTTAATAAGACATATTTACCGTGAGTTATATTATTGTGCCTGCATAATACCTTGGTCACAAAAGAATAATCGATTTGGTAAACGCCTTCACACCCAATCCCAATAAAAGATGAGTCCACCGTTTGCAAAAGTGCTTGCCATTCTAATTTATAATCCACTGTCATCTGTGCTCCATTTCTTTCGTTAGTTATCCAACTTCTGAAGCGAATTACCTGTAAAGAAATCACGTTTATTAGTTTATATTATTTATGCAAATTACAATGACATCATTTTAAATGTTTTACGTACCTTTCGTCTCACATCAGCGGAAATAATTAGGGCCACATTAATGCTAAAAAGCATTCCGAAAATTTCACAAAGCATTGCAAAATTACCCCCAATGAAGGCTGAACTAATCCCGAAAGAAATAAACACAGATGTGTCGCAAATCCATAAAAGGATATAAATCGACCAAATAGAATTGATCAGGTCTGCGATCTCTTTCAGCTCATTGTATTTTTCCAGTATATTTGATATTCCATTCTTTACTCCATGAGGGAAATTGCTTTCTCTATAAACATGTTCAAACTTGTCCACGCCCATCCATAAAGTAAAGGGAAGAATGACATTGACAAGATTATCCGAAAAGAACCAAATTACATGGTAAGTGAAAGTAATAAATGCATTGAAAATCCCAATGGTGATATCTTCCCAGGAAAAAATGTCCTCCTGGGGGAAAGTTTTGCATAGAAATCTTATCCAGCCGTCACTAACATAAATTTGGAAATGGTTTGAAAGAGTATAATTAGTAAAAAGGAGATTTGTATCTTGAAGAGGGTAAAGTTTTAAAAAGCCGAGGAACCCGCTAAAAATTATGAAGAGAGAAATAGAGAGGATGTAACAGTAGCAAAGTTTTTGTTGAAATGTTAATTTTCTTTCTGTTCGATTGAACAATGAACTGGAGATGATCTTTTGAAGGAGGATGTTAATCTCCTCTTGGCTTTTCAAAATAATCCAGAAAAAAAGGAAAGTTCGAAAAGTAAATATAAATGAACAAACTAAGAAAAAATATCCGACCGGGTATAGTTTTCCTTTGTCAGTAAAATTAACTATGACTTGGATAGTATCAGTAAATAGTTTTAGAAGGCCACTCCACCACAATCCAAATAAACAGAAGAGCTATATAAAAAATGTTTTTAAAGGCGCAAATTATTTGTTTATTAAAGTTTTTTAAAGTAAATATCTAACTATTTTCCTTTGTGTTTTCACCTTTCGAAGTTTTCTTGCTGGAAATTTTCCATTTCCGTCGACCGGATGTATAGCTGGCTTGAATGGAACTAGCAGTACGTGATAAGCTATGAGAAAATAAATGCAAATGATGTGCATAGTTTGAGGTTCGAAACTTTCAGGTGCTACGCTGTTAATAATAAGAAATGAAATATGGAAATGATGAGCTTTTCTAGAATTTGAGGTTCAGAGGTCAGCAAGTATAAGAAGTTTTATTTTGCAAAAAACTAAACCATGCACCATGCATGCTGTTTTTTATTACGCAACAGACACTCAAAATTTTACAGACATGTTGTTAAATAAACTAGTTTTAGCTGTCTCAAATGTATTATGTATTAATTCTTATTGAATGCATTAACTGTCGAATTTTTTCATTCACAGATTCAATAGCTTATGTGTCTGAAGTACAATTCATTTGTTTGCGTAATATACTGTGCTAAAATAAATGTGAAGAATGAGCATACTAAGTGCTTACATTTTTAGTGTTTTCCCTCAATGTTGGATGTTATTCGGATTTTTTAAAATCCCTTTTAACAATCGATTTCCTGGAATGATAAATTTTTCTGATTAAAATATTCCCAATTGGAGCTATGGGAAGCACTTTTGCAAGAGTTGGACACATCGTTTATTGGAGTTGGATGTGAGGCACGAGTATATGATATCGATTATTCTTTTGTGGTCCAGGTATTATAAAGAACTCCCACATAAAATTATCCTGAAGATTATTTTTTCCAGTTTCAGGTGGGCGTTCTTGTCATTACTATTTTTTACTATTTTGAAAAGGGATTTAAAGTTTCTGCAGGTGGTTTCTATTAAGAAGAATATATTATTGCAAAAGACATTGTCCACACACATTGTTATTCATTTTAATTATGTTTCAAACATTGAAATAAAATAAATACTTTCCCTTTAATCGAGTTCTACCCTGCTTGCCTGTTGTTTCTTTTGACAAAACATATTTACGATAGTTTTACTTTTGTTAATTTAATTGCAGTTCACTACATGTATTTATTTCGTAGCATACATACTTAATGGATTGGGATCACGTTGATCCTTCCTATCTGTAGCTCTATTTGGGAATATTTTAAACAGAACCATTTATTCTTTCAAGAAATCGATTGTGATAAGGATTTTTAGAATCTGAATAATATCCAAACGTTGAGGAGAAATACTACACATGAAATTATTCATGTATTTATTTTATCACAGCTTATTATGTTAAGAAATGAATAGTGCTTCAGACACAATTTTAGTGAAAAAAGGAACAGTTAATGCATTCAAAAAGTAGCATAATACATTTGAAACAGCTAAAACTGGTTTATTTAACAATGTCTGTTGCATAATAAACACACAGTTTGGTCTCATATTTTG
>JAHZNA010003093.1:0-10653 GCA_027743935.1 Sinodicranocentrus sp. ZH6 | reverse complement strand
GAATAGGCAGCGGTTGGTCCGTAATTTTAAAAATTATTTGCAAACAAAGAATAAGGTATTGAAGTGGACGGTATTAACTTAGAGTTTTTCCTTCGATTTTATTCTTTAAAAACAGTACACAACATAACGAACTATTTTTTAAATGGGCTGACAGAACATTCATATGGATGAAAATCAACAAAAAATGGTCAAAGCAAATAACATCTTTACACCAGCTGCACCGTATAAATGGTAAATCAGTACATTCGCTTTTAGAGCAAGTAATTTCAATTTTCTTAAACGTAAAACAACCTTCTCTAACATTGACATCTCTGTCGTCTTCTGTATTTTTGGGGCATTGTGATAATTTTTTACATGATATTATGATATGGTACTACGCAGTGCAAAATTATAAAGAATATTTGTACCTTATTCTTTGTAATTACAATTACGAACAAACCGCTGCCCATTCGGAAATTTGGTTGTCACCATCGTTTTTTTCAGGTAAAAATACACTAGATAGCATGTTTTTCAAAACGATCAGAGTCAAACACGTAGGTAGTAATGCTTGTGAGTGACGAGTAGACTAAAAGCGAAAACAGTGAATTCCAATAAAATAATCACATCACAGAGAAGGACCATTCAAAATCAAGCTCAATGAACAAGAACCTGTTGATAAAGACAAACCTTTTGTCCTTAACTTCTAATTTTATGGGGATACTGTGGAATCTTTCAAGTTTGACAAACTGTCCGTAGGATCCTTCGTCCGCAAACATATTTAATTAAGTCTTAAAAATATTACACTTTATCTTCCCTGTTCCGCCGTCCCTCCTCCATTTGTAATCTCCTACACTACAGGCAAAACAAGAACGTAGGTCAACAAGTTGTTCTTGTGTTCGATACAAAATATAAATCTTACTAAATATATTTATTCATGCATATTTGTACATAGCATACACCGTAAATAACAAAAAATATTAATGAATGTTTGAATGAACAATGAACATGTACATGAAACACTTACAAAAGCACATGAAATCGGGACAAACTAAGCTATCATTCATTCACGAATAATCAAAAAGGCTGCAAATCAGACGTTAAATGTATTTAAATTGGCAGTTAAACAAATATTTTTTGCATGTGTGTACTAACTTGGTTTGAAATGAATCACACTTCATGATCTTGTGAAATCGAGATGTCCAGACTATATAATGTACATATTGTAAATTCTTTAATGGTGTGTTCAACATTAGTTAATTTAATTTACAATTACTATGAAGAATTACTAATTACTATAAATAAAAAATATGAGCATTAAGAATTAAAAACTGATCAAACCACTTAATTATTTGAACTTTCAAGCTATAATTCGTAATACAATGGAGTAAAAGCACTGCAAACAAAAGTTGGCATGTTAAACTTAAACAGAGAAATTGGATTTCAAATCTATTAGAATAATCTCCTCGTTTTCTAAGCTATACGGGGACACTATCTTCATCTTCTTCTCATTTTTCGATTTCTAACATTTCTCCAATCGTCATTTTTCATACGATTTAAAATCATCGGTTTCAATTATTTTTTCAGAATTTCTCCTCAGGTTGACTTTCAAGTCTTCTGCGATAACATTCTGTTTTTTACAGATTCACAAGTTATGTTAAATTTATCATATATATTTCTTGTTTTTTATCCACTTTTTACACCTCACCACTCAGGACTTCAGGAGGTAAAGGCAAGGAAGGTATTACAGGTACTTAATAAATAACACATAATCTAACAATGGCAAAGTATAATACCACTACGAAGTGTGTCCCCTTTTTTAAAGGTTTTCTTCTTCTTCTTGTTTAACATTTATATCCAAAAGCACCCTTCTCACAGTAACATTCGCTTAAATCATGTGTCATGCAAGAAGCATTGGCATGCATGTGATATGACACTATGAAATATTGGAATTTTTTGAAACAAGGAATATTTTTAGTTTTTTATGTCTTGTGGAGAGAGGAGAGGAGTAATCTATTAATATTTTAACAACAATGAGAGATTGTTGTCTCGTCGTGGCTTAAAAGTTTGGGGAAAAAGGTCGTTCCCATATTCTGAAAGGGTTGAGGTGATTTTTAATTTTCAGCTTCAGTCCCTTGCCTGCCTCATGCTCACTTCCCTTCTCAGCTTCTACAGCGAAGGTGTTCAACAATGACTGGAAATCAAGAAAAGGTGGAAAATGTAGGGAATGAAAGAATATCTGAAAATTGTGGTCCTCAAAAAGATCCTTTGATGATTGACCTGGTGAGTTTATTTTACAAATGGCATATCATATATTTTTCAATAGTTTCACTGTTTTATGAAGTATCTACATTCAAACAGATTCTCGACAGTGTATTTTTCTTCTGTGACCTGAACACTTTGAAAAATTGTCGCTTTGTGAACAATCGCTGGAAAAAACTGTCACTACCATTTTGGGCAAAGAAACTTGCGGAAATTGTGATTTCTCCAGATTTCAGTGAAATGCCTTTAGTCGATAGGAGTTTCAAGTTTGGCAAAGTTTTCAATCTCATTGACTCCTACACTGGAGATAACATCATTTCTAATTATCCTTCCCTCCAAAAAATAAAACTTAATAGAGGCTTAATTACAGATGAAAGTTTGGTAATTGATCTCTTTTGGAAGAGGTGTGGTCAATGGATGAAGCAGTTGAATTTGGAAAACTGTATCATCCAAAGTGAATCCATGCTTTACGCCATTCTCACAAGTAAATTTACCCCAGTACTGGAGACCCTCTTGTGGAAAAATGTGAGATTACCTGGAGGACTAACTGAATCATTAGGAAGGTCTGGGATAGCTTCTTGCACGAACCCTAAAATGAGATTGATTTCCATAACACAATCAATTGTACATTATGATAATGCCTTTCAAGATGATGTTCATCCAGCCTTTCCGATTTCGTGGAGATTTATACTTTCTCATTATCCAAATCTAAAGGTAAATTTAGTGTTTATTTCGAGTTACTTAATTTCATTCCAATGATGCTTCAGATTTGATTCCTATTTTCTTGGCAGAACTTTCAAAAAGAAATTGAGAACTACAAGAAAGCAAATTTCTTTGAACTTACTAAAGATGCAAAAGACTTGATCTCAGCAATGGTCAAGCTGAGAAAGGACGACAAATTTGAATTATTTCTTGACAGCTTTGAAATGGGCACTTTTCCAAGGTTAGTTTCAATTCACACAAATTAAGTTGTTCCGAAATAATAATACGAGTTTTTTGTGTTAACTTTTAGATTCCTAAATTCTGCCACACTTGAACTGCTCAAGAAAGCAAATCTACCCTTTTCCAAGTTTTACGTGGAATGGACCAAAACATCAAGTTCAGAAGGGCTTCATGATCTTCTAGAAATTCACTCAAAGTCTCTAAAAAAGCTTAAAATTGACATGGATAATTGGCTCGAGAACGAAGTCGTACCATTTTACACAGGCGTCTTACCTCGAATGGAGCTTGTGACAGAGCTGAATCTCGGACTTAAATTATTTCAAAACTTTAACTTTCTCCGTTTCTTTCCAAAGCTCGAGTCCCTTTTTCTTGAAGATGTGGACAATATAGATGAAATGGTGGGAGAAACCGATGATGACAAAGAAGAAGGGATGCTTTTGAAGTTCTTGAAAAGGATAAGAATAAAAAATGACAGTGAAGCTTACTGTGGCGTTTTGAGTATTCAAAAGTTTACTTCATGGATGCCAAATGTGACAATGGTCAATATGAATATCACAAAAGACGCTTTTCCTCTGGTTTGTCAAGGATGGAAAAATCTGGAGCATATTGATCTACCCGGAAGCCGCAATCAAATTGATGACGATATTTTAGCTGACATCTTCAAGCTGCCAGGTAGGGAGGCAGGGAACAAATGTTTTAAATGCTTTGGTGATATTTTCAATCTTGATTTTTCCCTATTTTGTTGTTTTGAAGAACTGAAGACTTTTATAATGAACCCGGGTCGAACAAACGGACAGGAAAAGTTAACCGTGAAGTCGATTTCTGAAGGATTTTCCAAATTACAGCTTTTAAAAGAGCTGAGACTTTGCATGGCGCCAGGCTTTCAATCCTCAGGATGAGATTTTGCTCACCTTAAGACCAAATTTGCAGGCAGAGTTTTACTACATAGGCAGTAATGGATTAATTAATTTTCACGCTCAAGGACAAAATGAACATAAGTTTACTCACAAATACTTAAATAGCTTCATGAATTAATGGGATTAGTGAAAAGGACGACAGTTTAGTCCTTCTCACGACTGCATTCACTTTAAGTTTTTGTGTTTAATATTATATAGATCATGATATGCAAAATTAACCATGACATATGCCTATAATCATTTGAAATTCGAAAACAATAAATATTGTGTTGGAATTTTAGTTAATTTTACGATTGTGCATGCATTCATGAACACTTTTAAATAATCCTTTCATTTCTCAAAGGATGGAATGTTTTTTAATCTCGACCCTTCAAAATATATAATACGTACAAGTACTAAGTACACAGACTAAAGTATCCAGGTTAAATTTTACGTACAACATAGCTTTTCTTCCATTGTTAAACAAAACCGGGATAATCCTTTTGTTCGACCCTTTTTTGTTAAAAAAAATCCTACATCCCTAGCTATCTTCGGTTTTCCCAAACCACTCACCAATCACCAAATGCAGATAAAGAACAAAATATGCGATAATGATAAAATATCTTGAAAGTTTATGCCCATATGTTAGGTCTTCAGTAGTAACCGAAAGCTAGCTATCTTCGGTTTTCCCAAACCACTCACCAATCACCAAATGCAGATAAAGAACAAAATATGCGATAATGATAAAATATCTTGAAAGTTTATGCCCATATGTTAGGTCTTCAGTGGTAACCGAAAGCTCTTTTGATAAATACTTGTGTTTGTGTAACGTGTATGTTTTGTCTTTTTTAATTTGATGATTACAATTAGATTCATTATTTTGCTTAATGCATTAATACTGACTTTCAAACAAAATACAAGTCTGATTTCTCCTAAATACCCACCATATTTGGAAAACAAACAAAAGCGAGAAAAGCAGGTCTAAAATAAAAAAAAAATACAAAAAGGTCCCCCGTCCCCGACTTTGTTGGCTTCTCCAAAACAACCTCGTCAACCAATCTGAATCTTTGGCTATTTACAAAATCTAAATGATGCTCATTTCATGAAGTTTATTATCTAGCATCACAATATGAAGCATTTCTTTATTCTACCCAACAAAACCATCTCATGACAATATTCTTTAATTCTTTCCTAAATTTATTGGACTGAGCAGAATAAATGATAATGTTTAAAGAAGAATTAAGTGTAAGAGCAAAAAAAGCAAGTATTATTATCTCCCTGGACATAACATTACCCATGCTGTAGTACATGTGAAGAGGCAAAGGAGCAGCAAACAGCACGATTAGAGTTATTTGCACAGGGAAAAACATTTTAAATGCATTTATATCTTCTTTTTGGTTTGTATTAAAATCCATCCTTTCGCGTGACATTTTACGAACCTATACAAAATGTATTCATATACATTACTCCGAATAACTAGCTATATAATAATTAAATTAGTTATTAAAGGTACACTTACTTGAATACAGGATGCCAAATTAAATATGAACAGCACCGGAACTGGCAAAATTATATCCATGAAGATTCGAATTCCTATCGTAGCCTTGACTAAAGGAAAAAATCTTTGAGAGTACCTTACTATATAGTTAAATTCCCCCAAACAAGGGATATCCAATTTTTCTGCGATATACGGATTTTCTTCAATTGACGTTGTAAAATCCATCCTTTCGCGTGACATTTTACGAACCTATACAAAATGTATTCATATACATTACTCCGAATAACTAGCTATATAATAATTAAATTAGTTATTAAAGGTACACTTATTTGAATACAGGATGCCAAATTAAATATATGAACAGCACCGGAACTGGCAAAATTATTTCCATAAAGATTCGAATTCCTATCGTAGCCTTGACTAAAGGAAAAAATCGTTGAGAGTACCTTACTATATAACTAAATTCCCCAAACAAGGGATATCCAACTTTTCTGCGGTATTTTCTTCAATTTACGTTGACAATATGCTTAAAATATGGAGAAATCCTACCTACAAGGAAATAAACTCCAAAAGAAATAATGTTCCGTCTTCCTCGCGTCAACCAGGCTTTTGCATGGAGAGGAAAAGATAAAACCAGAAAGCGTTCTAATGTCATGAAAGCTGTCATAAATATGGATGTAGAAGGAGCAAAAAACGGAAGGCAAGTTTAGAACTTGAAAACCACGTTATTGTCATCTTCCCACGTCCTGTCCAATTCTCTGGAAAACGTAAATACTAACTCAGAATATTATCATTTAAAAGGAATTTTACGAACTTACCGACAGAGATACGTTACTGCAGCTCCCATAAAGCTAATTGAGACACAACAACATATTAAGTCGAAACCGTCAAGAACATTTACTAAAGAATCAAATCTAGTCCATGTCTTCCGAATTACGGAAATAATTGAGCAATTTCCGAGAATTCCTAAAATCCCTATTACAGTTGCTAGTACGCATTCAACTTAGTAAAATATTTGGCTATAGCAGCCAACGTCGTTAATTGTTTTACCATCAAGGTAACTTCCTCTTGTTTATGTGCATATAATGCAAGTTCTTTTGGGATATCGGAAATTGCACACATAATGTAATGCAGTTACCCTTACAAGATATATTTGTAAGGATCTTTACTCTTACGTGAAGAAAAACGTTCTGGTGCGAGGTGCGAAGTAATGCGCTTAGGGTTAAGTATACTTGACAACGCTGTATAATAATTTATGGTCATTAAAAGACAATATTCGATTTAAAAACCGCGAATGCAAGATCGCATTAAAAAAACAGGGAAATTGTTTTACAAACAAACTGCCTCTGTTAAAATTTGGGAATTGGTTTTACACATGATACTTGATATTCGAGGTAACATAACCATAGGTTTTTCTGGTAATCGTTTTTATTCGCAGCACGTGTTCTTCTATTTGTCGATTTACAATGCAAAGTAATGCGTTTAGAGTTCAGTATACTTGACAACGCTGTTTCATAATTCACAGGCATTAAAAGACAATATTCGTTTTAAAACCCAAGAATTAAAGATCGCATTAAAAAAACAGGGAAATCGTTTTACAAATAAGCTGACTGGGAATTAATTTAATGGTGCAAGTTTCATAAAGAATTTGATACGCTTATGGAAAATGAAAACTTGCGACAATTTCGAACTTCTATTAATCAAACCGATGACTACCAGTTTTTCTGTTTACTTACGCTTCATCAGGTCTATAAATTACATACAACATAATAATGGAATCATATATACAATTTATGTTGAGATTAATTAAAATAGTTTGAAAAAACACAGCAATACATATCATTAGCAATGTGGTACTTACCAAAATCGGCAGAATATACACGTATACAAAATCACAATTTTGAAACAACTATAAAATTCAGATTACATTTTTATTGTTTTGAGGGTTGTCATCCTTTTTTCCCTTTTTAAAGATTTTTTCTCCTTGTTTAACTATTATACCCAGAAGCACCATTCTTGCAGTGACATTCACGTTAATCATGTGTCATGCAAGAAGCCTTGTATTGAAGCCAAGATGAAATATTGAAACTTTTTGTAACAAGAAATATTGTTAGATTTGTTTTTCATATGGTGAGGAGAAGACTAATCTATTAATATTTTAACAACAATGAGGGATTGTTGTCTCGTCGTGGCTTAAAAGTTATGGGGGGAAATGTCGTTCCCATATTCTGAAAGGGTTGAGGTGATTTTTAATTTTCAACTTCAGTCCCTTGCCTACCTCATGCTCACTTCCCTTCTCAGCTTCTACAGCGAAGGTATTCAACAATGACTGGAAATCAAGAAAAGGTGGAAAATGTGGGGAATGAAATCATATATTTTTCCGTAGTTTCTCTGGTTTATGAAGTATTTACATTTCAACAGATTCTCGACCATGTATTTTTCTTCTGTAACCTGAACACTTTGAAAAATTGGAATTAATAGAGGCTTAATTACAGATGAGGGTTTGGTAATTGATCTCTTTTGGAAGAGGTGTGGTCAATGGATGAAGCAATTGAATTTGGAAAACTGTATCATCCAAAGTGAATCCATGCTTTATGCCATTCTCACAAGTAAATTTACTCCAGTACTGGAGACCCTCTTGTGGAAAAATGTGAGATTACCTGGAGAGCTAACTGAATCATCAGGAAGGTCTGGGATAGCTTCTTTCACGAACCCTAAAATGAGATTGATTTCCATAACAAAATCAATTGTACATTATGATAATCCTTTCAAGATGACGTTAATCCAGCGAGCCTTTCCGATTTCGTGGAGATTTATACTTTCTCATTATCCAAATCTAAAGGTAAATTTAGTGTTTATTTTGATTTTGACTACTCTACGTAATTTTATTTCATTTGTGCTTCAAATTGAATTACTAATTTGTTGACAGAACTTTCAAAAAGAAATTGAGAACTACAAAAAAGCAAATTTCTTTGAACTTACTAAAGATGCAAAATACTTGATCTCAGCAATGGTTAAGCTGAGGAAGGAAGACAAATATGAATTATTTCTTGACAGCTTTGAAATGGGGACTATTCCAAGGTTAGTTTCAATTCACACAAATTAAGTAGTTCCAAAATAATAAATCTGGTAAGACTAAGTGGAGCTCGCAAATAACAACATAACATAAAACGCATTTAAATCTCACTTCAAACATTAATCTACAACCTAAAAACACAAAACAAAGTATTAAAATTTCTCTTCAAACATTAACCTAACATTCCAACATAACAACAAAACGGCAATTTAGTCTCACATCAAACATCAACTTAACAACATAAAACGCAATTTAGTCTCACGTTAACCATTAACCTAACATTTTAACCTTAAACATATACTTACACCAAATTAAGCACCACAGTTGAGCAATTCATAAATTCGGTCGAAAACATCTTAAAACCCTGTACTCATTATCTTTTTTAAACTTCAAACTTTTTTATTTATTTTGTTTAGTCGTTTTACATGGCTCATTTTAAAGAACACCCAATCGCGTCGTATTTTTTTTCTATTGGAGCTTTGACACAAAAAAATATTAGCTTACGAAAACACCCTATTTACTTAGTAGAACAACTTATGCACCCAGTAAAACACCCTATGCACCCAGTAGGGAACACGAATCGTCTAACTCACTAATTCTCTCTAAAACTTCAAAAAATCCTTTTTGTTCTACATGGCTGATTTTAAGAACACTAACTAGAACACCATATGCACTCATTATCACACCACATAGAGTCAGTACTACATGCCTTGAATTACTTGGTCATTACTTTTATTTAAAACATCAAAATATAATCTTTATTCTGTGAAGTCGTTCTACATGGCATATTTTTAAAAACACTCAATCGGGTCGTATCTTTGTTTCTATTTTACCTTTGACAAACAAAATCTTATAAGAACACCATATGCAATCAGTAGAACACCCAATGCACCCAGTAGTACAACCCAGTATGGAACACGAATCACGTATTTTTATTTTCCCTTGTTGTTCTACATGGCTATTTTTACAGCACCCGTTCGGGTCGTTTCTTTAGTCACACACAAGAAAATCCTATGCATTCGGTGGAATACCCAAGACACTCAAATGTACACCACTCACACATAATCAAACGCCCAATGCACTCAGTAAAACATACAACCGGGTCGTTTCGTAAATTCCTGTTGGACCTTAGAACACTAAATCAATTTAAAAACTACGAATAAAATGTGTACAGACACAGACACACCTACGGCGCAGACGATTTCATAAGCTCGCACTTAAACACTTTTGCGAGCTAATAAAAAAATGGACTGGGTTCTCCATATTGTAGCATGTAATCGCAAAGAATCTGAGCTCCGATTTTCGTAGCATGATACTAGCATGTATTCACTTGGACTGTGCAAAATGTCAAAGTAAAGTTCATTAGGATAGGCAGAAAAGACCATCGGACATGAACTATTCTTAAAACGCGTTATTCTTTGCTATACAATTTTGACCAATTTTAATGTGAAATATCTGTAGAAACTTAAAGGAAAGAGTGGAAAGCAAAACTTTTGTCTATGGGTTAATAATAAGTATCGGGATACTGAAACGGCCCACTTCAAGAAAATTCAAATACCTCCACAACAAATATGGAGAGCTAATAACTATTTCAGCTGCATTTTAGTTAATTTTCATTTTAGTTTAAATTCCAGCTAAATACCATTAGTTGGATAAATCTGTCTTATGGTCCGTAGAAGAGTAGCTTTTGGGGTATAAATCTGACGTCATGTCTGTCTCGAAAGCACATCGAAAGCCAGCACCAGAGGACAAACTCAATCTGGCATATTGTACATAAAAAAATATTTCGAAAGCGTTGCGTGGAAATTATGACCAAACTGAAAACACTCAAAGTGGTCTTTAAACTTAATGAAGCAGATTGATCACTATCTTAAAGCCAACACTCGAAAATAGTAGAAACTTCACACAATATTGAAATCAATCCAGGATTCACTCGTATTTAAGGAGTAGAACTCTTTGTACATAATAAATGGGCCAACTTTTGCTTTAAAATATGTGCATCC
>JAHZNA010003092.1:0-23582 GCA_027743935.1 Sinodicranocentrus sp. ZH6 | reverse complement strand
TTTAATAATCCATAATATCATAACAAAAATCACAATAACTGCTCGTGAGTGTTCAAGTTCATCAATAATTGGCGAAGGTGTAGTAGTTTAAGGTGTGTGTTGGTAATCCTGTGTCCAGGTACGTGCGACTTATTTTAATGAATATAAATGTGTTTCTTTGCACGTACATCATGCATAAGATTTTACAGCGACCAAAGGATGACGTGGATAACTTGGTGGCCGAATGTGTCGAGCATTGGCTGCTCCAACATCCGAAGAGGATTCCGTACACAAACATGGTCTTCAAATTTTTTTTTTCACGCTCATTGCTGCAGACGTGCTTTTCGTTTTCGGCTACTGTTTGTGAATGATTTCAAGTATCTCGGTAAGTGATTACTCTATTAGAAGATTTATAAAGGTGAATCCGCCGTAAATGTTAAGCTGTGGTGATATGTTTTTTTCTAGATGTGACCGGAGCGCACTACAACGCCGACGACGTTGGTGCCTACTTGGGTCTTGTCTTTAATTTCAAAATGTTTGGAAACTACAATTTGGAACGCTTTTATGAAATTGTACATTTTTTCAGCGCGTTCAAAAAATCCATAGGGATTGTAAGCTTCATAAAACTCGTAGTACATTTTTCTGTTCTCCTCACTATAGACTTTTTCATTGGGAGCTTGAATGCTTTATCGAACAAGTTTCTGCAACAAAGTGGTCTGGATTTGCATATGAGGCTGCTAATTTTCACTATGAAATGATTCAATATCTTGATGATTGTGAAAAGGGCCAGTCTTGTAAAAAGAGATGGGATGCTCCTTGTAAATAGTACTGCTTTGTAAACTGCTGTATATACGCTTCCTCTAGTTGAGGGATGCATGGAAAAACCGTGTGTCAGTTGCTAATGTCTCGCAACTCTGACGAGACGAGAGACGTCGAAACACACGCAGCTACTACACAATGATTTTTTATCCATCCACAAAATTTCGGTAAGTTCTTACTTTTTTCTTTATATAGCTAGTGACTAATTTTTTTTTGCTTGCAGACTCTATGAGGTGCGAGCTAATCCTCTTCAAGCATGTATTCTATGCAATCTACTTCCCATGAGAGTGACTGATCTGCCGTTATTTTATGGACGCCCTCATGATTATATTATGATTGCAAACTTAAATTGCTTTCATTTAAATCCATTTGATAAAAGTATTGGTGCCACCACTCATGCAATGTGTGAAGATTGTTTTTTGACTGTGTTTGATGTAGAGGAACGACGTCCAATAATTTCAGACTTAAAATGTTTAAAGTGCCATAAAGACTGGAATTTTGGCCAGTTTTGCATAATGGTTATGTAATAAATAACTCGATTTTCCAAATTGTAACCAATAAAGACAATTTATTATTTTTCATAAATTACATATTACTGTTATGTATCCATTTGAAAGTAGCATTGGTAGCATGTGCAACAACAACATCCAATAATTTCAGAATGTGTAGTAAAGACCAGCATGATGTAATAAATCGACAACGTTTTCCCAATTGTAACCAAATTTATTAAGACAATTTTGAATTTTGAATCATAAATTATATAAATAATATAAATAATACTGATGTTTTTGTGTTTTGACATTATATTAATTTTTTAGCAATAACCTACATAATACTGTTGAGGTAGATGTCATTTTTTTTATATTTTAACATTTTTTAAAAAATAACCTACATATTTTATTTATGAAAAATCCCACCGCTAGGTCCAGGGTCTTGTCAAGAACCTTGGCGGCGAGTCACCCGTAACGTGTCCGCTTGGTCTGTGGTGCTCCTTCTCCCTCGCTCTCATCCTCGCCTTCCTCAGGAAAGTCTAAATACAAACCTGAAGCAAAAAACATTTAAAATGCAACCAATTGAAACTACATTTCCACAACTTACGTAGAATGTCCAAAAGATCCTGAAGCTCATACAATGTCAATGACATTGCTGGCCCGCTCCATCCAGCCTTGAAGTACGCTGATGGGGTGCGTACCTCTTGATGAAAGCGAATAAACACCTCGCTCTCGAGGTGTTCCAGCACATAGGGTTTGAGCTTCATGTCCCCTCGTGGAGACTTTACGGCGAGCTCGTCCTCGAAAAAACGAGGGTGCTTATAATTAAGTATAGCTCCATCTGGGAAGAGGTCACGGATGGAAGTTGACCTAAGTTTTATATAGAGCGGTACAAGTGCCGCCTGCAAAAACTCTTGTAGCTCCGCCTGCAGTATTTTAATGATACTTCTAGCGTAGCCACATCCATTCTCCCTGCTGACGTAAATTGTTTGGATGCCATTCTCGGTGTTTTCTCGGACGCTGATGGTATGCCCAATGTGTTGAGCGGAATAGTGCTGGAAAAACTCGGGGTTTCTCTCGGGCTGGGCGTAGCAGGTGATGTAAGCTGGCGCCTTTTGCTTTTTCAGGAAAAACCTTTCCATCTCTGCCTCGGAGATTGCTGGATACAGGGACTGACGTTGTTTAAGGTCCACAACAGTGTCTGCTGACGCAGACCGCTGCAGCAGCCGTCCCCGGGGAGGTGAGTCATCACGCTTTCGAATGTAATCTTGGTCTTGGTTTTCAGACCGGACTTCTTGTAAAACACCTGAAAAAATGACGTTTTAATGACGCAACAATATTTCTGATGAAATATAATGTGAAACTTACGACGTTTTTGGAAGGAAGACATGATGATTTGGACAAGGAACGAGAGGAGAGAAGAAACTCGACAGACAACAACTGAAGATTTCAGCAGCGTATTTATACAAAGTTTTTCTCGTACTCTTGTCCATTATCTTGCCAGCATGGAGAACGAGGTATGCCCCCGATATTTCTGGCGTGAAACCATTAAACAGTATCCTTTACCCTTGGACTATTACGTAAAATTTATCGAAAAACAAAAAACAATTGTTGCAGTCAGACAGACATTGCACAAAAAGGCAAACCCTCTTCATCTTAACAAGGGACAACAACAGGCAGTCCTTCAGCTCAGAGATTGCATCGTTGCCGCCAAACAGGGTGTCCAGCAGTTGATTTTGCTTGAAGGGCGTGCAGGTGTTGGTAGGTGCATTAATAATTATGCAACTGATTTTTTAATAATAATCAAATTCGTTTGAAGGAAAGACACATCTCTGCGCTTTGCTGGCGGCTGACCTCCACTCAAGAAAGATCAAGTATGCTACAACAAGTTTCACTGGGAGAATGGCGGGAGAATTAAGAAGCATAACATTGTTTAGTATGTTTGGTCTATTCCAACCTAAACGAACATTTCAAGAACTAGTAGACCTTCCAATTACGGCCAAGGTCCGCGAATCACTGCGTACTACACAGTGGATTTTAATGGACGAAGCAAGGTAAGTAATTTAAACTACCTAATAAACTAGTTTTATTTTTATCCTTTTGATTTTCAGCTTAATTGGAGCAAGACTACTCAGATGTATTGATTTACGACTGCAACGTATCAAAAGGTCCACGAAAATGTTTGGCGGAGTCAACTTGGTTCTTCTGGCAGACTTTTCACAGATTTGTGCTATTGGTGATGTTGCATTGAATCGAGATCCCGCCTCTGTGGATTGCCATCTGGCAAAAGCGGGATTACAATTGTTTGCTGCTCGTACAAAATCAATCTTGCTGACAGAACCGGTTCGTCAGTCTTCCGACTTGAAATTTCTTGCCACGTTGAATAATATTCATGATAAAATATGCACTTCGAAAGACATTGAGCTCTTGTCTACTAGACTGGTTGAAAGGCTGCCTCAGTGGGAGCAAGATGTATTTCAGGAATCCTTGCATATTTATAATTATAATGAACGCGTCGACGCCTGGAATAGGTACTATATTCTTGAAGTACTAAAATTGTAAGAGCAAAAAGCAATCCCCACTGCACGAGGTGCTTGTCACAGTATCGAAACTTTTATGTTGGCGAAGGAATCAAGGTACAGTTGTACAGAAATGTAGCATACACGCTCCGGCTTGCTAATGGTACTAATGGGACTATTAAGCATGCAGTGTATGGAAAGGCGGGAAACATGCCATTGTTTATTGTACTTGAAATACCCGACTTTACAGGAATAAAATTACCTGGAGGTGGGATTCCTATTTTACCCATGAAAGAAAAGATTTTGTGTTCACATGTTCAGCAATATATTGAAGTTACTTTCTTTTGTATGGTTAATGCTTATGGCTCAACAACAATGAAAATACAAGGACAAACACTTTCGCGCGCATACATTTGCCTAGACTCACTCAAAAACTATGATGCAAGAGGGTATGTGCAATTGTCGAGATGTAGAACATTGGACTCTATTGCTATCCAGTGTGAAAAACCACTGTCTATTGTTTTTCCTATAAAAGAAGCTGATTTGTAAATAATTTTTCATCAATCTGGTGGTGGGCTCGAGCTCTCTAGCTTGGGATTTGATTAATTGTGAGAGGAACAGATAATGTTCCCTCTCAATTGTCATATTTCAGTCTAGAATGATGCAACACCCGTTTCAAATTTCCAGAGCAATTTAGACCTGAGTGTGTTGGCTGCTTGCTATATATTTTATTAACGAGCAACCAACCCATTTATTTCTCAATGTGCACAAGGAAATATAAACGGAATCGGAGCAGGCTGCAGTCAGTTTCTATCTAGCATCGCGCTCTACAACATCACGTTTTAGCCATGGGGAAATTAACGCGAATGGTAAGTTTCTTGTGAACTATAAATGTGGATTATGTTTTTTAAAAAAATTCTCTTTTTCAGTTTGCGTGTGGCTTGATGGATTGTGACTTTACGTGTGACAATGTAAACTCGTTACAACGACACGTTGATGGTCACATTTGTCATCAATGTCATCAGGTATTTGTCAACTTACTGGAAGAACATTTTTACTGTGATCAACCTCCTGTAATTGGTGCTGGAGACAATGTTCCGGCAATGCCGACAAACTACTTTACACTACAACATACTGCTCATCTGGGGGCAAATGCGACCTACATACACACCTTTCAAGAACCACATGTTATGATTGGCGAAGCATTTGATGCAGCATACGAGAAGCTGTTAATTTTAATCAATAGCTACTTGCAGCTACATGTCAACATTAAAGAAAGGTTGTCGTTTGCGGTTAAATTAAAATCAAACAAGGATGGAAAAAATGAAATAAAATATATTCACTCTCCGTTTCTGAAAATTGTGGGGAGTAGGTTTATTCAAGAGGCTTGTGAATTTCAACTAAATTACATTATTACCACCCTTAACCTCTTTTCCCACAGTGAATCAGGTTTTTGTATCATTTCTGTTGAAAAGCTTATTGTATCATTCACTGCTTTCAGAGCAACTTCAAGCGGTGGTTCTTACCTGCCTATGCCCAAAAGTCTTTCTTCTCGTCATGGATACCTAAACATAAAAACTAGATACACTGA
This sequence comes from Sinodicranocentrus sp. ZH6, assembly GCA_027743935.1. Classification (NCBI taxonomy): domain Eukaryota; kingdom Metazoa; phylum Arthropoda; class Collembola; order Entomobryomorpha; family Entomobryidae; genus Sinodicranocentrus; species Sinodicranocentrus sp. ZH6. The sequence goes on along the minus strand of JAHZNA010003092.1, from coordinate 18,183 downwards.
TCATTGCTACTTGTATTGCATCGTAGCATCACTTTTTCAAGATAGGTTTCGTCTGCCAGACTTCCCAGAGATTTCATATCAAAACCTGTCTAGCAAGCAAAAAAACCGGCTAAAGAAAAAAATGACTGTTGCAAGTGCATACAATAGTGTGGTTAAAGAAGTTATTGCTAATGATATTCCTTCTCTACGGGATTTTTATGGGTCAGTTTCACTAGATGATATTCCTTTTTTTGAGCACAAGACTGACATAAGCATCAATGTGTATCGCTATTCTAAAGAAAATGCGAATGTGTATCCTATTCGGCTTACAACATTGTGGTCTGAAAAACATGTAAACTTGTTAATGCTAGATCGCGATTGCTTAGAAGCTTCAGAGCAAAAAAGATTTACATCTCGCCATCATTACATATTGATTAACAACTCATCTCAATTTTTCTGCAATAGCTGTCCATATCAGAGAATCCTATGTAGATTTTGCTCGGGCATGTTTTCAAAAAAACAGATCCATAAGCACTTGGAAAACTGTCATATACAATCCAAGCTGGCAATTTCCTTTCCAAAGCAAGACTTTTGTCATTTTACTCAATACTATAAATGCATGTCCAATCCATCAAAAATATGCGCAGAGATTTTGACTGGTGTAAGAGCGAGTGGAGAAATTTATGCCCTGGGATATGCATTGGCTGCTCTAGACGCTGAAGAAAAAATTATTTCACAAAAGAGCTACATTGGCCTTGAGCCTATTCACGAATTTATCAATGACTTGCTCATTTATTCTACAATGCTCCTTTTTCACAATAAAATGATACAACTTCCCCTTTATCCGATGACTGATGACGAAAAAAGCCGTAGGTACTTTTCCACAACATGTTGTGTTTGCAAATGTGTATTTGATTCGAAAAACAACCCTCCTGTGGCTCATCATCACCACAATATAAAAAACACACATTTTCTTGACCCTAACCTTCCTGAAAGAGTGAGTTATGTGTGCTGTTCATGTAACGCACATTTAAAGCCACGTTATCATGCTATAGTATTTCTTCATAGCTGCCAGTCTGTTATTATAAATTTGCTGATTGGTGCATTGAAAGAATGTAGCCTGGAAGGAATAATTGTTATTCCAAAACGGAATGACAACTTCATGTCAATAATTGTTAAGGAAAAATTTCAAATTTTGCTACTGGAAAACTTTCTATCCAGTCCCCTTGCCAGCATTATTAGCGACTTTACTCAACCAGAATATACAAAATATTTTACGCATTTGGAGGAATTTAAGGATAGTGAGCCTGCTTATTTTCCATCCACGTTTGTGACTAGCATGGAAAAACTAGATCAACCAATCCCTGACAACCTTGATTTTTTTGATCTTTCTCTAAACCGAGTCTTGACCAAATGCGAATATGACAAGGTTAAAGGCGTAAACTGTTCCAACCTGGAAGAATATGCCGTACTGTATATGAGATACAGAATGTTTGCAGTAAACACTGCCTTTCAATGCCTAAATTATTGGGGGCTAAAAAATTACTCTCTGAGCATACACCACCATGTGTCAATCAGTAGTTTTTCCTATTTTGCTGCCTTGCACAATACTGGTGTAACATTTGAATACCTAAAAGATTTACAGACTACCGAATTAATTTCCAATGGGATTATTGGAGGATTGTCTCATTTGTCACGCCGAAAGGCTTTTGCTAAAAGTGAGAGGACGTCTGGAAATTATGTTCCACCTGGAGAAACTACTGAACTTTTGTGTGTGGACGTAAACTTGTTGTACTCGCACAGTTTATTACAAGAGCTTCCGATATCAGACTATCATCCACTTTCCAAGGAAGAGTTGGATACTTTTAATGTGTGGGACACAAAGCAGGGATATGGGTACATTATACTGTGTGACCTGATTTATCCCCAGACCTTGTTTGAGTCTACTCAGGATTTTCCGTTTGTTCCCCAACGAATCCCAATCAATATTAATGAATTGAGCAGCTTTCAGCGAGAATGTTTTCTTGAATGCCAACCAGGAAGGAGCTCTAAAGCTGGTGTTCACAGTATTGTACTAAACCAAAAGGACAAGGCCAATGTCCTGCTACTGGATAAAATGCTCCTATGGTACCTCAAAAGAGGAATGATCTTAAAGCAAATACATCAAGTTGTAACATTTAAGCAGTCTGCTTGGATGCGTGGATTTGTTGAAAAAAATGTAGAGCTGCGAAAGGGGGCAGCCTCAAAGACTGAAAGACAGCTGTCCAAGAACCTCAGTAATCACGTTTTTGGCAAATTTTTTTCAAAATCAGACAAGCTACGCGTTAAATTTTGTAGTAATCCAGCAGAAGCTAAAAAGCTGGCTTCGTATGAAGAATTTCAAAACTTTACCATTCTAGGGGACAGCTTGTCTATAGTGTATCTTAAACCTCAGCGTGTAGTATATGATAAGAATCTGCTCGTTGCATTTTCCATACTGGAACTTTCTAGATTGCGATATTACGATCTACTTTATACCCTCAAGGATTATTTCGGCCCTAGAATTTACATTTGTCATGGAGAAGTAGACTCTGCAGTTTGTCAAGTACAGTCTGATACATACATTTCGGATTTATTCAATCTAAGGGCCATTTTCGATTTTTCCAATCTGCAAGGAATAGAAGACAGATTATATTCGACAGAGAATCTGTTGGAACCCGGCTTTTTGCGAATAGAAGCACCATTGGCTGTAGCATTTGTAAAGCTTTGTTCAAAGGTGTATTCAATCTTGAGTGTGTGTAGAATATGCAGAAAAAATGTCGACTCTTATTCCAACGAAACATGTATAGACTGTCGAGTTTCAAAGGGCTTTAGAGGAGACACCCCCTTTTCAGTCTATCTTGAAGCCCTAGAAAGCGATGCAGCAATAATGACAGAATACTATTCAATCAAAAAGTCTGCCGACAGAGCTCAACTCGTACAAAAGTCGAGGACCAGACGTAGGTTTATGGATTTTAAACGACACTTTTACTCATCTATAAATAGCCGGCCGTTCCGAGAGACGCAAGACAGTCAAAATGGATGAACCAGTTGACGTACGACTTAAATTTCCGGGATTACTACAAGTAGTTGGTAAGTTTATTCATTTATTGTTTCTGTAATTTTATAAACAACTTTATTGTGAATTAAAGGGGGATCTCAGTCTGGAAAATCGGTTTTGGTTTCCGAATTATTGCGTAGGCGCAAGGAATTGTTTACTGAGCCAATTGATTACGTAGTTTACTACTATGGTGAATGGCAACCAATTTATGAGAAACTGCAAGCAGAAGACAAAAATATTGTCAAGATGGATGAACCAGTTGACGTACGACTTAAATTTCCGGGATTACTACAAGTAGTTGGTAAGTTTATCAATTTATTGTGTCTCTAATTTTATAAACAGCTTTATTAATAATTTAAGGAGGGTCTCAGTCTGGAAAATCGGTTTTGGTTTCCGAGTTATTGCGTAGGCGTAAGGAATTGTTTACTGAGCCAATTGATCACGTAGTTTACTACTATGGTGAATGGCAACCAATTTATGAGAAACTGCAAGCAGAAGACAAAAACATTGTGTTTACAAACAATCTTGATGAGATGAAACAATTGTTGACACTGGGAGAGAAACGAATACTTTGCTATGACGATAGGTGCTTGGACTTGCTTCGTGACGTAAAGTTTGTGTTGGACCTGGCACTTCAAAAGCTACATCACGGAAAAACCTATTTAATCCTTGTGATGCAGGCTTTATTCTTGCCAAACTGTAGACTCGTAAGCCTTCAAGCTACAGCAATGTGCATTTTCCCACTGTACAGGGATCAGTCATCCATGCAAAAGCTCTCTTTTCAAATGCTTCCCAAGCACCCTCAGTTTATCTTTAATGCGTACAGCCATTCAATTAAGCAGAGACGCTACGCACATTTTTTTATATCTCTACATCCAGCAGAACTAAACTATCTAAGGTACAGGTCTAGCATTTTCCCAGAAGAAGCTATTGTATACCTGCTGGAAGATGAAGCGGCTTTGTTATAAATTCGACGGATGATCTGATTCGAGCATTAGTTGCTTGTCTTTCTCTGAGAAGGAAGGTTCAATCTCGAGCTCTGCTCTACAATGGCAAAGTACAAATTGGTACCGCTTTCAGAGTATGTGGAGATGAAGCAAAGGTGTGAAGGTGCTCTGCTCATGGACCGCATCAAACTAGCTCCAAAATCTGCTCAGACTAAAATTAAAAAACTTTTGGAACTTTTAAAGTCAAAAGGATTTGATTATGACGAGCGAGGAATAGTTGAGCAACCTCCGACCCCACTCACAAAATCATTAGACCTGTTTGAGTTTGTCAACTATGCCATTCGTGGCAAGGAAAAACCATTTTTATGGAGCGAGTTTTCCGAGTATTTGACAACTATCCAGCTGCCCAAAGGATTGCTCTGTACTGATGCGGAAAGGGAAGTAAAGAGAGCTGCTAAAAATGCCAAAAAAACCAAACAAGACTCTGCCAGTGGTTGATAAATATGTCCACAAGGCATGGTTAAACCCAAAGAGTAGTGCAGCCTTTTTCGGGGTCGCCAAATTTGCTAAAGCTAGAAAGCTCAAGGATTTGAAACAGGTAGAGTCTTCTTTGAGCAGTATCGAGGCATTTTCTAGGCATCGAAAGGCAAAGAAACATTATCCCACGCGCCCAATCATTCTTGCGGGTGATGGCTACTGGCAGTCTGACCTAATTGACATGCAAAGGTAACTTTCTCGTTAATTTAATCGCTGAAACTAGTACTAATTAGTTTTGTTTTTAGGTTCAAGAGGGCAAACAAGGGTCATGGGTATATAATGACAAACATTTGTGTGTTTACCAAAAAGGCCATTGCTATCCCAATAAAGACTAAATCGGCCCCAGATATGGTGCAAGCCTTTAAAAAGCTGTTGAAGCTTGCAAAGATAAATAGTCTGTCCACAGATGCAGGACTAGAATATTTTAATCGGCCTGTACAAGAACTTTTAAAGGCTCATAAAATCAACCATTACACGACGTCTTCATTTAGAGGAGCCAGTGTTGTAGAGAGATGGAATCAGACTCTTAAAAATCATATTTACAGATACCTAACTAGTACAAACAGCAAAGAGTGGCTAGGACAGCTAGAGTCCTTTGTCAACAACTACAACTCTAGTGTTCATCAGAGTACTGGCTTTGCCCCAAATACCGTCAAGCCCAAACATCATGACGAAATACTTTTTAGACTACATAGAAAGGTTGTTTTATCAAAGCCACGTAAACCAAAATACTCGATAAACAGCCTTGTCCGCATAGCAACACATCGAATAACCTTTAGTCGTTCATTCAAGCCAAACTACTCGGAAGAAGTATTTAAAATCCGTGAGGTTGACACTTCTACACCAATACCTTTTTACCGATTGTCTGGAGAGGATTCTGTCCCAATAGATGGAACGTTTACAGAAGGAGATTTGGTTCCAGCAGCAAAATGATTGAGCCAGCAGATTCATTTTCAGTGGTCTTGCAGTCTTCTGCAGACACTGCAGTCTTTCCCAACAATACTAGTTCAGGCTTTACAAATTTACTTGCAGGAAACGTCAGAATGTCAAACTATGACGTTTCCCTCATTTCTTTAAACTATACCGATACATACACAAGTATTGCTGCAGAAGACGAGGAAAAATTTACTCCAGTGTTAAGATCAAACGAGGATTTTTTCAATACATACCTCGAGCAAGACGTGGTCACTGTTTACACTTTAGAGTCTTCTCAGATTGAGTTTAAAAAAACAATAGATGACTATGGTGGTTTCATTACAACCTTAAACCAGGCGTTTCGCGAATATTCAATTGATTTACTTATATCAGTGACCTTTGCTGCTGGAACACCAAAGAGTGTAACGATCAATTATCGTAGAGAAAATGATTTCAATATTCAGCTTCCCGGAAGGCTTGCTAGGTTATTGGGCTTGGGTACTACGATAATTCGAGACGGACGGTACAAGTCGGAAAAAGCGATAAACATTGCAGACTTTCTCAGTATTTCAGAAGGTTTTGCTTTTCCGATACTAAGGTACAAATGGGACACCAAAAAGATTTCAATTGGGAACATACAGGACCCCATACTTAGTGACATTACACTGTCCATCGTTGCAGCTTTAGCTGAACATGACGTGTTCATTGGGATTCTTGTGGATGAACAGAATCGATCGTTTACAGTTACGGTGGAAAACCCAAACACTCAAGTAGAACTGAGCAAGTTTTTGTTGGAATATCTCAAACTGCCGAGAGGAAAGCGTTTTTCAGGAACCATGACAGTAAAGGTTCCAAGATTTGTAGTAAACCCCTATGATCAAACTGATCAAAGGTATATAAAGAAGATTTCTGATGAAGACCTGGTTAGTTCGCCAACACTTTTGGTCCTGTGCACAATTGTTCAACATCAGCTGTACAATCAAAAACGACTGCCAATTATTTCAGTCATTGGAAGGACAGAGGGAACAGGAAAGAATATTCAATACAATTCTCATCCACCAGTTTATCTACCTGTGGACGTGCAAGATACAAACAAAATTTCTCTATCCCTGGTGAATGAAAACCTACTCGAAATTCCTAGCGACAAGACTCCAACTACAGCAGTGCTGCACTTTAGGAAAAGGTTATGGATATGAGCAGGAAGCTGGTGTGCATACAGGGAAGGTGTAAACTCTCAAAAATGGCTTGCAACGTTGATGGCTCCTCGGGGGCCCTTATACCACTTAGAAGGGTCAGAAGGCGTCGAGCAGCCAAGCCAAGGCGAGGCTATATAAGCGGGTCAGGCAGACGTCGTCGAATCACTAAGCGTAGAGTTGTCGGCGGAGGAAGAAGATATCGTAAAAGACGCTAAAATGGAAAGAATTGATTACTCGACACCCGCCAAACGTCTACGGACAGAGGCGGGTGTTTCAACTACCCTGGATCTTTTTGATATGGAGCCAACAGATGTCAGCATCTTGGGTACAAAATACGAAGTGATTCAGAGGTCTAGCATGCTAGATGATCACATTAACCTAGAGTTTACGTTTCCTCAGAGTGGAAAACTTTTTAATTTGAGTAAAGTACGGCTCTTTGTCACTGGAAAACTGACTTCTAAAGATAATGCTCTGTATACAACAGACCAATATGTTGTGGAATCCAACTATATCCACACAATGTTTGAGTCTTTGGAGGTGTACGTAGATAACGTACAAATATCTCAGTCTACAAGTTTTTATCCGTACTTGAGTTACATGCTTAATGCCATTGAGACAAGTGACGATGAGAAAAAGGGGCTTTTGCTGACTTCAGCATTTACTCTTGGGGACGGGGATGATGTCAATGACGCAGGATACAAGGAGCGAAAGGAAATGTCAGAAAAATCCAAAACGTTTACCTTGATGGGCGTTCCACTGCACGGCCTGTTTCAAATTGACCGTCAGTTTCCGAGCAACGTCCAGTTTCGTATCCGGTTTAAACGGTCATCACCAGAATTGAGTATTCATTGCAAGGGACTGTCTGATTCAGAGACATTTAACGCCATCTTTAAAATGGAAAATGCGTGTTTGGTCATTAAGCGGGCAGATATTGCGCCACAGATAGAAAATGCTATGCAGTCTAAACTAAACAGTGGCTCGTTGTATCACTATAGCTATCTGGACAATCAGATTGTTACCTACAAAATACCAAAGGACAGCTATCGGAATCTTTCTGATCCAATAACCCAAGCTCGAACTCCGGTTCAAATTATTATTGGGTTTGTTTCATCCCTACGGTTTAATGGGACAGGCACGCTTTCCCCATTTAAGTTTGAACCCTTTAATCTTGAGAGTGCTAGGCTATTACAAAATGGAGCTCCAGTTGTTTATGAAAATCTGGAAGTGGACGAAAACAACTACCTTTTGCCGTATGCGGAGATGATGTCTGGACGATGGAACGGCATCACTCCACAAATGTTTTCCAAAAATTCCTTTTTCCTTGTTTTTAATTTGTCGGACAGTAAATGTCCAGCAGTGCCCAAAGAAGGTCAGATTCGTTTCGAGTGCAAGTTCAAGTCTGCACTAACAGAAAGTATAAATTGCATTGCTTTGCTACGGTTTAGAAATTGTCTCTTGGCGAATGGCGATGGGAGCACATCCATTGAAACCCTATAATGGATGAAGGTGAATTGAAAACATTACTAGACTGCATCGTGGGGAAAACCAAAATCTCTACAAACATTATAGCTTCTGACGAATTTTCCACTGTAAATTTCTTTCTCTTGCCAAAAATTATCATTTGTCTCTCGGTGCCCAGACGACTACGAAAAGGGCACTGGATAGCATTTGCTATTACGTACAAGGGTCGTCAAATTTGTCTTGAATCATTTGACAGCTTTGGTGCACAGTCTTACCCTCACCTTCGCTTCCCGTATGCAGTAGACTATAAAAATACGCGACAAGTTCAATCAAATACTTCCACTTTATGTGGAGCCTATTGTCTTTTATTTGCCTTTCACAAGGTCAATGGATGTACAGGATTTAATTCTCTGTTTTCGGACGACTTTAAGTCAAATGACAAGTTGGCAGAACGTTTTCTTGTTCGTTTGAAACGAAGCTGTTTTAGACCACATGCGTTAATTGACTCGCCGCTTACCTGCATGACAAAAGTTGATTACGAACAGCAATATGGCAAAAACGCCAAAAGGGCCAGCTAGGGCTGGCGGAAAAAAGCAATCGGGAAAATATATGCTGCAGATTCCAGAAGTAAAACATCAGGTGGCATGTCAGGATTGTTTCGAAAGTCACATGCATTCCCTTTTGTTATACATGGAAGTAGAATTTAATGTTATGGCAACACCAGAAATGATTAGGAAAATGACGTCATCATTCGGATCTCGAAAGGAATTCAGGGAATCTTGCTCGGTGACGCACGAATTATCAGGGCCTTGCAGTACAAAGCACACGAAAATATGTTTTACATGCCTGACTCATCACTTGGAAGTTTTGTGCATGCTTTACATTGATAAACCTGACACACTGACGTTTCGAAAAATTTCCAGGATGATTGCCTCCTACCACACTAACAGAAAGTCTATGCTAGCTTGTACTGTAAAGCCTGATGAAACTAGTGACGTGTTTTCCGAATTGTTGCGTCAGTTGGACTCTTAAATGACAAAGAGGTGAGATTTTTTTCATCAGTTACAATGGGTTCCAACCAGAGTAAACACGTAAACACTCAGACTGTCCTACTGGACAGTCTGCAAAAAAGTGACAGCAGCGACAGTGACGATAGTTGCGACTGTGAAGAACAACACGAGCGTCGTGAAAAGAGAGAAAAAATTGAAAAAATGGTTGGCAATGTGGGAAAGCTTGGGATCGGATTACACTGCCGGTTCTGCTTTTACTACTTTTACTCGACAATGTGTGAAAAAATGTTGAGTGGAAGTTTCAGTCAACTGGAAACAACAACAAAACAACTCGAGCTGTACGGAAAATTATTTTCTGTCTTCCAGATGTGTATTCAAAATTGTAGTCCACTACATTTTTGTACTTTACACTACACGACGTTTTACTCGGAAGTGATAAAGTTTGTGACTGTCTGGGATCCTACACTCTATTATGACGTGGGAGTGAAAATTTCCAAGCTGCATCGCGACATTAATTTCCTGTGGAGAGGCTGCTCAGGCTTGACGTCATCCGTGTGTAAATTCAAGTACCAGCAACGTACACATATCATGTAAGTAAGAGATTTATCTTTATTATTAAAATGGCTTCCAACGATTCAACAGTGTGCTGTGACGCACAACGAGAGCATTTACGAAAAAAGGGGCAGATTGAAAAAATGCTTCAGAATGTAAAGGAACTCGGAAGCGGAAGCCTTTGTGAATATTGTTTTTTTGTATTTTATTATTCAGTGAGTGAAAAGCTTGACGGTAAAAATGATGCTCTAGAATCAAAGTGGGAGCAGCTTACGAATTTGTATGCTGCTCTCTACAGAGAGCACATTACTTGTATTTCAGACTGCAGAAAGCCAAAATCTTGTGCTTTACACAGATGTATTTTTTTGAGAGAAACTGCAAAATTTTTGGCGGTCGATTACAAGGTTTTAAATCGGTCATCTGTGTATACGTTAAGAGCTGTTCGATTATACAAAAAAATGGACGAGCTATGGTTTGATTGCGGCCCTGATAACGATATGTGTTTTTTTCAGTACTCAAAAATTACAATTCCCCTAAACTGGAGTGACATCCAGGAATAACCATGCATCATTGCTGTGAAGCCAGTCGTGTAAATGCCGAGCGGATTCATAAAATTCAAGTCATGCTTAACAATGTAGACCAGCTCGGCTGGAATGGGCCTTGTAAATTTTGTTTTTTTGTATTTTATCATGACGTGAGCAAAAAGCTGGGGCTAGATGAGAGTCATTTTAAAGCCAATTGGAATCAGCTTTTAGTTTTGTATTTAAAAGTTCACACACAGAATGTAAAATGCCTCACACGTTGTTTTAGGCCGTCAAAATGTCTTGAACATTTAGGCGTCTTTATGCTGGAAATTGTAAAGTTTATTATTCTGGATCCAGTGTTGCTGGAAAATCCACCAGTGTTTGGACGTCAGAGTGCTAAATTATTCATAAAAATGAGCGAATTGTGGAGAAGGTGTTCACCAACGGAAATTTCTCCATGCCATCTTGAATTTTCGGAAGTTACTCAACCCTGATCGGATGTTTCATCAGCCATCTCACCGCTATATAAGCCGACCGGTAAGTTTTATTTCCTTAGTCCACTAATGGCTTCAAAAGAGAATCAACCAAAATTTCCATCTGAAGGGCAATATTTAAAACGGCTAGAAAGGGCAGTGTCTAACATTGACTGCATAAACTGTTTTTTCAATTTTTATAAAATTCTCGTTCGCCTTATAAACAATTATAGCTTGACTGGGCGAGGATATTTTATTAGACGAATTTATCTATTGTATCGAGAACTTTTTAGTGAATATCGTAGGGTAATAGCAAAGTCTCCATTGGGTATGCAATGTCCTGTACTCTGGTTTGAATGCTCGATATTTGTACGAAATTTTCTAGGTGAAAACAAGATTAAAATTCCAACCGATTTTCCAGAGCTAGCTTGGCAGCTTATTTATTTTACGTTAAACAAGTGGGAGGAATGTAGGCATGGATAAGCTTGGTTTCGTTGACCCAGTAAAACTAAAGGAAAAAATCAAGTCTGTGCCATTAGGCCAAGATGTATGCACAGAGTGTTTTTTTATTTTATATTATTGTTTAGCTAGCCAGATTCGCAGCAAAAAGTTGATTTACCAGTCTGAATTTATTCAGAGAGTTTGTGTATTGTACTTGAGATTAGTGGTGCAGTACAAAGATTGCATAGATCGACACTCGTTTGGTTTTTGCAACGAACACTTTATCGATTTTTTTACTCTTGTGCGAGATTTTTTCATCAACCTTGATTTGGAATTATCCACTGCCTTTGCTGCAGATATTGCTCATTGCTCAGTTCAACTTAGAGATACGTGGCAAGACTGCATAAAAAATGGCAGATCAAACTGATAAATGTGCAGGTGTAGATGTAACAGGTTTTGCACACATGACCATTAACTCTTCAGACTCTTATGATTCTGATGTAAGCTCTGATGATGACGTGCATACGAGTTGTACAGATAGAGCAAAACTCAAAGCTGCCCTCGAGGCATTTGGTGTAAACAACAGATGCAAATACTGTGTATTTATTCTCTACTCTTCACTAAAGGCTATCTTTCAGATATCTAATCAAGTCTTTAGTGACGGGTGTGTTGAAGCTGTTTTGACATTGTATGATAATTTATTATATCTTCGACGTGAATGTCGATCCCATAGGAATACCTATTTATTCTTTTGTGTATTACATTACAGGTTATTCTATTATGAACTTGAAAAGTTCATGACGAGAAGAGATGAAACCATGTTTACCGAATTCCCGAATATAGTGTCAAACCTATATTCAGAGTTAAACTCGTTTATGGACGCTTGTGTAGAGAGTCCAGCCTCTCGATGTTGTGAGAGGAGATACCTATATTAAATGTTCTCTTGAACATCAAAAAAAGCCGAAAGGCATTGTATATATTGCTGTAAAAATGCTTATAGATTCGGTTGTATATATCTAAATTCCCTTAATTGGGGGCCATGTACTATTACATGTGTCAGTTGCTGGTTCTCGCAACTCTGATGAGACAAGAGATTGTCGAAACATGTGTATTTACAGTTAGTACTCACACCTAACAACATGGATAATTATTGGAAAGGAGAGAATCCCGAAAGGGATGCGTGCGAGTGCGCACTTAGATTGATTTTAACAATCTTGAGATGTCTGCAGAATCCGGAATTTCTGGATTCCGATTTTCAAGGCGCTAGCCGGTTTAATGTGTCAACGAACGCGTGGGTGCCGTTCTTTACCCACATTAACCAACTGATTGAAGAAGAACGGCGACGCAGGGAGTCGGCAGTGCCCAGATTGGATCAGTCAACACAGACGGAACAACCCATTTTCCTGGAGCATCAAAAGAATTGGCCGCCACCCACCGCGGACCAATTATCAAATCAAATTTTGGGCACATTCCCGTGCCGGCATTGTGGTAGTTATTACCACAAAAATAGCTACTGTGAGATGCACATGAAAAAATAAATAGATTTTTGTTGCATAAATAACATGTAATTTTGTTTAGATTGGTCGTAAATAAAGTGTTCTGTAATATAAATTGAATAGCAAAATGGTCAATCCTTTTTTTATCATATCATGGTACATCATATCTTATGGCATGGTATTTGTTGAGCACATAGTCCTTTTGTTTATCTTGGCACATCATATCTTAACATGGCATGGTATGTATTGAGCTCATACATGTGTAAATAGATTGTTGCCAGATTTTGGCTAGTAAGGAAATTCATTCATTGACATGTGTCCAACATAATTTATTCAGGCATATGAGATGGTATACAAAAAGTTTTTACATGTGCAAGTTAATTCCTTGCCAGAAATCAGCTAGTAAGTAAAAAATTCATACCTTGCACTTTAACATGTGTGCATGTAGCCTTGTGAGTCGATCTCCGCTCCATTCACATTGTGAGCAGTGATGTCGTCTAGGCAACCCTGTGTCATTTGTAGGGCATTGGTTTCGTCCAACGTGCTGACGTAGTTTGGATTGTTCCTTTGTTATGAAACTACAACCCTCCTTATCACATTTTAAAGTTTTCCAATGTTTGTTCCTGACATGTAAATCCCGCTTGGATCTCGTCTTAAACACCTGTGAGTAATTAGCATTTTAATAGTATTGTATTTCAATAAGCATGAATAAATTATAATTAAAATACTAACCCGTTGACACTTTCTACATGTAAGTATATCCCCATCTTTAAATCTCCAGTAAAGTTCATACTCCGATTTAATCGCTGCATTCTCTTGAATCTGCATTTGCCTGATTTGTTCTTCCTCCCTTTTCTCCATCTGACTGACTTGTTTCAGCAATTTGACAAGTTGATCTAAAACAAATTCTTCTGTTAGCTCAATATCAAAGCTAGTTCGGAGTTCAGTTTCCGCAATGTCATTTTCAAATTCCACTTCATCGTTGGTTAACACTTTGCCATCTTTTTTTGCTGCCCGCCTCTGTGCCCGTTCAGCCCTATCATGTGCGAGTTGCTCCCGATACTGTGCTATAGCCCTTTGCCTTATTACCAATGGGATGTCAAATGGCACATGAACAGATCCACTAAAATTTGGAGAATTTCTCCTTTTTTCCTGTAGACTTAATTTTTCAAAGCAGGGTACACAAATTGGCTCGGAATGCAAAGAACCCCATAGGTGTGTTCTCATGTATTCCAAAAACAAGTCGCGAACTGATGGTTTGGCTATGCACACTGAGCATCTCCAAATTTCTAAACTAAAAAGTTTCTCATATTAGCCAATTGTAACTTTAATAGTTGTAGTATAATGGAATTGTAAAAACTCACGCTTTAGTTTCTGGTGGGGGAGCGGCTTTCTCAGTATTCAAGCTTCTACCCGGTGTATACTTTTTTAAAACTGCATCGTCAAGTCTAACCAACCTCACATGGCACGGTCTAAACACACAAAACAGAGTTTTAGTTCATTACATTATAAACCCATAGCGTACACAAGTTTACCTATTAACATTTCCACTTTTTCCTCCAACACATGTTTGCATCCTGAAACACACACAAGGATACACGTTTTTCTTCCATTTGTCATCATGCAGGTAGGTTTTTAATTTTATAAATTATTATTAATAATTACTTACATGATAGTTTTTGTAGTGCCAACAGTATCAACTTTCGTGTCACGAGTGTGTCAATAGCGGATGCTATTATTTGGAAGATAGTCGTTCAGCTTATTGTAAAAGCTCAGAAGAAATAACGGGGAGTTTTCGTATTACTGTTCCACCGAGGTCACCCAATATATGTCCAAAAACAGCAATTATCAGTGAAAATATTGGTAAGTTTTTGATCACTTAACTCAACTCACTAGTATTTAATTTTCAGTTTTGTTTTTACAGTTCCTCCTCGTGCAGTTCAAACTTATACTCCAATTCAAGAATCAACAGCAACAAATTATGGTTAGTTTTTAAATTAAATCACTACAATTTGTGAATTTACACTATTGTTTCTCTTTTCAGATTATCCAACTCTTTTAACATCTGTTGCTTCAATCATCATTCTGGCAATCTTGAAGAGATTAATCAAGAAAAAACCTCGTAGAATTCAGTCGCCTCTTTATAGGATTGATAGGAGGAGAGATCGTGCACCGTCGAGAGAAATAGTTCCTCGACGACCCCCACCACTAATTATAAATGCTGAGAGAGAGCAAACTCCAATACGAGAAGTGCTACGCTACGAACTTTTACCTTCAGGAATTGATTATTCCCAGTGGAACATTCCTGCTGAAAATTGGGAAGAGGAGGTTGACGGAACACCTGTTGAACTTTTGGAGGAACTGGAAGATTTTGTACACGAGCAAGTTCCAAGTTCTCCACTTTTACTGCCAATTTTTCAAAATTTTGCACAAAATTTAACAGCACCACTCCTCCAAAATGTTCAACAGGTAATTCAGAACTTACGTGATCGATCCAATCGTAATCGTCAGCCTCCTAACAGATTCCGCTATTCAAGGGGATTGGGCTCACCGAGTTATGATTAGTTTTGTGTATATAGTTTTAAGTGAGTATTTGTCCCATTGAATAAGAATCAAGATAGACTGATTTCGTAATGTAATAATTTGTAAGGCCCTATGATTCTTGCGTTTGTATCTAACCACCCACGACGGGAAAATGTATGTAAATTTTTAGTAGTTCAAGAAACAGTGTTCGGCTTGCTATCTAATGTAAAGTCACAGGAAAATCAGTCTTTAGTGTATGCATGATTTGGTGTTTTCGAAGAATACATGAATGGAATTGTAAGAATGATAAATAAATTAGAGGTAGCTCATAATTTTATTAAGATGTATAGTTTTATTTTAATACAGCTGCTTCGCTTTAAGTGAGATAATTACAATCATATATGTAGCGATAAAAGAGTTTCAGTTACTTTCCAACATATCATCTCCAAACGGTCCAAGCATAATTAGATCCTGCCTGTCCACCGAAGATAAAACAGAGAGACCCTTAAGATTGCGAAGGTGATACACTACAAACAAAATGAACTTCATAGCTAAATATGCATTGTGACAGGAATCAGAATCTCCACATCGAAAAACAAAGTCGAGTTTTCGGGATGCAATGTGGGTAATAACTGCAAGCCTACTACTGAGATTTAATAATGTATCTAAATTTTCTAGTTCTTTTTCTCTGCCGATAAATAACGAACTAGGATCTTGTACATCAAACAAAACCCTTTTCTTTTCAATCTTATCACGTATTTCTTCTCCAGGCTCGGAATATGATGTCAGTTCTGAAGGGTCAAAAATTGCGTCAAGTCCTTCCAGCAAAACTTCCGCTGCTCCTGTTTGAAGTGTTTCGTTCAGCGCCTGGTGCAAAATCAGATAAGAATTTTTCTTCCGTAATGCAATTTTGTATAGTTTTGATGCCCTTGATAATCTTGTTTGGATGGCTTGCTGTTGGAAAAGAAATAAAAACATTTTTGTTTGAATACAGGAAATTAAAGTTAAACTATAATTGTTTTCTCTCAAACATGAAGACAATATCTTACTAATTCTTCATACTCCTCTTCACTAATCACACCCCTAGATTGAAGATGTACAAGAACAAGTACATTGCAATCTGTTAGCTTCACCAATTTTCCCAAATTCCTCAAAATAAATTGCTCGTGCCTTTGCTCCATAACGTTGAACGTGTGAGCTGTAATCAAAATCCAGATCCAGTCATTATTCCACACAAATAATCAATTCAATATTTACAAATTCTATTAGTTTTCATATAAGTAATGCAATTTGTAATGTGAACAATGAATTTAAACACCAACTCTGAGTTCTTTTCTTTCTGTCCTCCTCCTCTTCATAACTTTTAACAAAACTGACTAACTGATGACTGACACTGACAACTAATAATAATCAATAAACACTACATTTTTTCATTTCATTGACACTATAAGCAGTTATCGACTTATTATTTTTGACTTCCCTGTTTTTTATTATCTGCGGATGTCAATACAAAAATAATCACAAATCCCAATTCACAATGAAAACTGCAGCCAAACCAGGAGAGATAAAAACAAACTTCATGTAAAAGTTAAGTTTCCTCACTTGCCATAGAAAAGCTGGGCAAGTTACTCCTTCTGCGCAACAAGTTGTCCTTTGTTCTGCATGAAATGCACAATAATGCATCATCATATTATGTTCATGCGCTTTCATGAAATCCACATTTTCTATTCAAATATTTTTCAGGTAAAGGAATTAATTGAAAATTGGAAACACTTAAAACACCAATACAAATCATGCATCAAATTCATTTCATTTTTACATTTATTTGCTCGTTGACTTTGCTTCGTGTAACTACGCAAATGGCCTTTTTACTCAGATTTTTTTGCAATAATAATTAATGGTAGAATTGTAATAATTACATTCTACCTGACATTCACTGACTAACCTAACTTCTTCATGCATCTCAGCCATTTGGTCTTTGCAGATAAGTAATAAAAGTTGATCTTGGCTGCTACGTGGAATATTTATGGATACTACATGAAACATATATTCTCCGACCGAATCCAAAATCATGAAAAAACTTTAACGCGAAAAAATATTGCTAAATGTACTACATTAATTAGTTAAACCATTAAATTATAGTATGTATGCATTCAATGCATATTGGAAAACATTCCATTTTACATTTTTGGTGAAGGAAAATCCTAAAATTACTGTCCCCTACCACTTAACGTGGCAGTGTCCGACACACTTTACTTCGCCTACCCAAGCACCACTTTTAACTATTGTAGTATTTCATTGTTCATAACGGTATGGATTTGACAGTGTTATCATGATGTTGGGTGAGGTGATTTTCAGTGCTGATTAATTACTTGTATAACTATGTCCTAACTTGAGATGGCAATTTAGCTAACAAATGGTTAGTTTAATTATACAAACAATATCAGTAAGAGCTAATAAGACGATTTGTTTGATGTTATCGTCGGGCGTTAACGTCTCCATGTTAATTAACTAACAAGCTCACATTCGCATGCAACAATTTAAATTAATTACGACAGATAAATCGTTCGATCTTAAGAATATTACTCGTATCTATTTATTTGGGGGGTTTGCATTTCCAAATCCAAATGGCTGAAGTTTCGACGGGTATTTCATTCTAATTGCTCATTGCGTATAGCTTATCAATCAACTTGTAATATAATACCACGTATAGTATAATAAATCTGGTAAGACTAAGTTGAGCTCGCAAATATTGAACACAGTTTTAATCTCACTTTAAACATTAACCTAACAACCTAACCTAACAACATAATATTATAAAACGATAGTCTCGCATCAAAAATTAACCTTGCAATCTAACCTAACAAGATATCATAAAACGATAGTCTCACATCAAAAATTAACCTTACAATCTAACCTAACAAGATATCGTAAAACGATAGTCTCACATCAAACATTAACCTAAAAAGTTATCATAAAACATTATGTCATATAGTAATTTTAATATATCTTATATTCAATATTTTTATGTATATGAATGTATATAGTAA
>JAHZNA010003091.1:0-12187 GCA_027743935.1 Sinodicranocentrus sp. ZH6 | reverse complement strand
GTATTGGTGAGTTACAACCTAAAACGATAATTGTATTATGTCAACGTAGTTTACACTTGCGAAAACTGATATAGTTTATCATGTCAACGTAGTGTACACTTATAAAAAATAAAACGAACCCTGCACTTCTTGAGATTTAGCATCTTCATAGCTATCATTTAGTCCGGTATCAAAGCCACTTATATTCAGCAAAGATGAGTCATCAGAATTCGAGATTTTGTGAATCGTTTGTGCTAAAGATATATAAGTTCAGTCAAAACCACATATTGCACCCACAAATTATACATACGAAAGCATTCACGTGTAACTACCGATATCGCTTGAATCAAATCCTGTAGCAACACCTGTGACTGCTACTTTTGGAATTATGCTCCCTATATGTTCCTCAGCGGGGGTCAAAGGTTTTGTTTCATCTGGACCCCCTCCAGTTTGCTTAATTGATTTAGCATTTGCTGACAACTTCTTTTTTGCATTTGATTTAATATTGTCGTATTTTTTCTTGATAGAGTCGAGAGATCTATGGATTCCACTGACCGCAATAACCCATTTTCGTACTTCTTCCCATGCATCACTTTTCATATTAGGCGTTAATCCTTTTTTCAAAACTCCAAAAAGAACAGGGGATAGCTCCGCTACTTTTTCGGCTAGCGCCGTTTCTTCCATCGGAGAAAAATTTGGCTGTCTTTCACGACTCATCATTCAGTAAGTCAGCAACACGATCCCGTATATTAGATGCAGCTGATGATAATCCGTTGTAATTGCTGCCTGAAGTATCACCCCGGTGGATTGCAATTTCGTTTTCCACTGACTAGCTCATCTTCCTCCAAAACTGGAATTTTTTGTTGCATACATATATTATGCAGAAGGGCAGAACAGAGAATCAAGTTGCAGCTTCTTTCTGGGGTGTAACATAGATACCCACTGCTCCTAGAATGGCGTTGTCAATACTAAATGTATGAGATCGCACATTAATAGCTTTAACAATTATTTGTATATTTTAGAACTAAAACCTGCAGACACTTCTAAATCGAGCTTTCCAAAGTCCAATGCTTCTTTCAACTATCTGCCTTGTTTTTGAATGCGCTTTATTGTATTTCTTCTGTGAGTTGACAGTCGTATTTGCCGGATAAGGAGTTAATAATCTAGTAGATAAAGGGTACCCGGAATCCCCTGAAATACAGCAAATCAAGTGAATTTATCTCCTGCGCATATGACAGTACCGATTACAATCGTGTAAACTCTATACGCACGGTTACTACCACATGTTCTTAATATATGGTTGAGCTTACCAATTAACCATCCAGTGACAGATGATGAATTTAGCCTACTTTTAAGTCCACAATTGTTCCAAATGAAGGAATCGTGGGTAGATCCTGGCCACTTCACCACAGCGTCGATGAACTGCTGGTTGTGGTCACAAACAACTTGCACGTTGATGGAATAATATTGTTTTCGATTGCAGAATGTTAAAGCGTTTTCGTGTGGTGCCTTTATTCCAACGTGAGTGCCGTCAACTGCACCGATAACGTTAGGAAACTGTGCTGTAGTATAAAATCCCTGTTTGTTTTTCAATAGTTCTTCCTCGGTACAAGGAAATTTAATTATTTCGGTCGCTTTTTTCAAAATCACGTCAGTCGTGGCGGCAAGAATACGAGAAGTACTCGGTTGGGATATTCCACTCGAGTTTCCAAGGACCCACTGGAAAGAGCCACTTCGTAAGTATGATAAAAGTGTCAACACTTTTGTTTCTACGTGTATGGCATCACTGCGCTTTCCTTGCAAACAACTAAAAACCTCGATTATTTTACGTACACCCGATAAAGGCAAACCACAGTTTCTCCTAACTTCACTTTCATTTAATTGATCCAAAAACCTCCTCTGTCTAAATGTACGATTTCTTTCATTTGCTAAAACGAACAACGGTATTGCCATTTATGGAAGGCGCTGACACATCGCTGGTTTTCGCACTTCCACTAGTTTAAATCTACTTTTTCGAAGTAGGTCTCGCTTGTTTTTTTATCTTTGACAACTCTTTCATTACAAACTAATTTACCGAACAAGTTCACAATTTTAAACTCATCGATTACTTGATTAAATTTTACATGGAAAAAGTGTTTGTATATACCAAAATGGTCACCGTCTTCTTTATTAACTTTACCAGTGACACATATGTAGAATAGATCGTGAGGATGTTTAAAATAAGTTACATTTTCACGAGAAACTTTAAATATATAAGATGTCCCACTGAACTGTCGTAAATAGTTTACACAAATTTTACTGTTCTGTTCAGCTGTCATTAACTGTTTCGCTTTTTCGAACAAAATTTCGAAATGAATATTGCTAAGCTCATCGAAAAGATCACAATTTAAGGTATTCCTGGCTAATTTATTATAAAATGTTTTACAAAACTGTAGAACAATTTCAAAATTGGAATCCATTACGTTGTGACAGAAGCTGCGTTGACACAAATGATTTGGTGGTCACAAGCTCTACCCACATCAATATAAGCACTTTTGTCTGCTTGATAGTATAGAGCGCTCTTTTTTCCCTCTACATTCTCCAATACACATGGAATGGTATGCGTTAAGAGTGCTACAGAGCACCCTAACTACTTAGCACTTAAATCCGCATATAAGTGGCTCCAGAAATTTACGTGAATACGCGTATTCACCTATTCGGTCCTAAGGAGAAATTTCTCCTTAAATTCTCTTTCCTTTGCCCTTATCTTAGCTAAGTATTTTACGTGAATCTCCTTAGCTCCTTAAAACTAAGATAAGGAAAATAATCTCCTTAAAAGCTTAGCTGAATCCCACCCATTATTCGCGTACGATACTAGACAAATTAATATGATCAGTCAATATTTGAAGTTTTCAAGAACACAACTTTTTCATTTAAGTTGCTGCATTTTCTTTCGTCATGCTTAAGTAATTCTAATACTGATTAGAAAATTAATATAACTTATATTCATTTGTTTGTCAGATTTTTTTGAAATTCCATTGTATTAAAGCTTATTAATGTACTCCCACTTATTGCATTTGCGCATGCTAAGAGTTTACTTAGATGACGATAAGACGTGATGATTCATGATTGAGATGAGTGAACTTCTAATCGCTAACAATTGTGGCGGTTCAAACTGACCTTATATGGCAATGTATAATTAGTGCGTGTGTTACTGACTAGGTCGTGTGTCCGTGTCCATGTGAATTATTCAATTCCTGTGTCAGAGCACGTGCATCTTACGATTAGTGTTCACGAATGGATGTATTGTGTGTTGGAATTTTGACGTATTTATTGTGACATATGTAGTTCAAAGCAGTTAAAATGTGATTTACAATCTCTCAAGCTTTTTTTGCCAACTATTCTTGAACGGAGTTGTCAGCTCAGAGGAACAAAAAACAGACAGGAATTTAAGGTTAGCATTATTATTCGTGTTACTCCTCAATAAAAATATATATTATCGTATGAGCATGATTTTTAAATTTCTTTATGTATTTTATTCATCGCATCGCATTCATATTTTCCTCTATGAATGCATTTTACGATTGAAGTGAGATAATTTAATTAACGGAATTTCAAAAGCATTTCATTATTCCTGCTAAACACATCCATCCATATTTTCAAATTACGCATTGATAGTCCTTCAGATTTTACGATATATGAATTAATATGCAAGCACTGCTGGCACATTGGTCATAAGATAACCCAAGGCAAACATTATGCATTTAAATTCCACTTTAAGATTTTCCCTCATCTACGGGATTTCATTCACTCAACTTTTTCCCTATCATCGTCATGGTCATGCATGGCAGGAAACTTACAATTGAGAAAACGAAAAACCGTAACATACAAAATGAATCTCGAGATGAAATCCTCTTTCCGACATGAGCAACCACATATGAATATTTTTCTCTTTTTGAACCAAACTCTTTTCTCTTAAAGCCAGCAATAATCATAACCAAAGTTAGAAACAGTGCCATAAGATACAAGCGTAATGAGTTAACTGTCAAGAGCTCAAGTGAGAACCACGGTTCATTCCATTTTTACAGCATTCTTTCCCATATCCTTCCACATAGAAATCATAATCATTCCCATTATTACTCTACTTTTCAACGTAATGATGATGATGATGAGATGTGAGATGAAGCAAACTTATGCATGAACTATATTCATCCTCCCGTTGTAATTGTAATGCATTCTTCTCATCCGCTTTTTTGCATTTTTACAACAGCTTCCGTTTATCTCTCCACTCTTGAGAGAGAGAGATATATATAACGCGTTTCTAGTTCTCTACACGGTTATTATTCTGCTACTCCATATTTACACGGGATTAACAACAATGATAAAAATGGATCATGACTATTTGAAGGTGATAAAAAGTCTAATTCAAGTAGCATGAATACATTACCGACTATATGAGAATACACATGGTAAAATCATAAACCTCTGTTGTAACCGTGACTCTTGAGTGAAGCGAGAGATCTCTCTAGTCATTTTCCTCTTCACAGAAAATACATTCTCCTTTATATAAACTAAAGAACTAGTAGAATAGGTATACAAGTTTACCAACAAGTCCAGTAATGAACATAAACTACTAAAGTTTTGCGTATTGCATTATTCTCCTCTTTATTGTGACGTGACGGGGATGATGATGGTAGTGGTAACGGTGGAGGAGAAGGAAAAAAGGAAAGATGAGTATAATTCAGTCTTCCCTATACCCACCAAAGAGATAATACAGAAAATGTATTTTTTCATCATGGTACGCCGTACGTGTAGTAATCACTAATTGTAAAAACATCCTGAGGCTAGAGAGTTGCATATTATATGTTTGCAAAGCCCCATCCCATCATTTCATCTGCTCATCTATAAAAGAGCTTGAGAGACACAATACGGAAAAACATTAGAGAGTATCTGCATCCCAACTTAGGTATACTATTTAAGATATATACATATACACACAGATAGATATGCATTGGATTGAACTGAGGGTTTTATCATCATCCGTAAGATAATAACATCATGTTGTAGGGATGTTGATGATGATGTATGTTGCACTCTTGGGTAAAATCTTCCTCGTCTTGTTCAGTCAGAGACCATGAATGAGAATGTGAATCATCAGTCATCATCACCATCGTCATCATCACTGCACGTACTTCTGCAAAAGTCAGCTGTGTCATAGTTCAGGCTGGATGTACAAGCTGGACAAATCTGGATGTATTCTAAATAATCACTAGAGTTCAGGATGTACTCTTTTTTTTCCTAGGAGTCAGTTCCAATCATTGGCTTAACTCTGTACTGAGCTGAATAATAGGGATACGGTAATTTTTATATGGATTTTTTTGGTGCGATACAAGAAAAATAACGGTTGTTTGGAATGTTGTATATTGAAGTGAAGACTGAAGTGTGATTAGGTTGACCTTATATAGTTTGTTGAGTATTCAAGTGAAAGAAGGCTGGGTTAGTTGTGAAAATTTAAAAAGTTGTATTATTTGATAAGATTTGCATAGGTTTGACGGAAAAAATATGAGCGCCGTTTGAAAGCTTGGTTGAGTTGGTTTAAAGGTTTGGGAGCACTCGAGCACTTTTTCAGAGTTGAAGTTTTGTACATTTTTAGTAAAATGGTTTCATCAAGGAAGGTAATCAGGGCTTGTAAAAAATTGAAGAACGAAGTTGTGGCATTTGATTGTACCTCTTGGGAGATGTAATGGCAAGCCACGTTTTCCTTGTTGAAAGTTTCGCCTTCAAACTTTGTTCGTGTCGTGTGAGTAGGAGAGAGATTTTTGTTGGGAGTTGGCAATTACGCTGAATAAAGTTTGTCCATTTAAATATTCCGTCTGTATAAAAGTACAAGTTTTCTGTCTGTCGAAAATCATGAGTGAATCTAGAGCACCCACATAGTTTTTCTCTCTTGGATCTGAAAGCCGTCATTCAGTCTGTCTCTCGTTTTCGTGTTGTGCTGTAAATATTGGGATGAAGTATGGATGAGCTCTCACATTCATGTAGAATTATGCATGTATGGAAGATAAAACTGACAGAAAATATTATTCTGTTGGAATGACATGCTATTGCAGATATTCCAGGAACCAGGAACAAATTGAATTGAGTTGGACATGAAAGGGAAGAGAGAGAAAGAAGAGCATAGAACACAACCCAAAAATCCAAAAATATATACCTATATCTCCACACACTCTGTCAATAGTCATACCACCGACTATCAAGTTGCTTTCACTAACGTTGGTTTTATAGTAGGACGGGTCGATAGCTGAAAACTCGGACGGAAGTTTTTATCCTCCGTCCACAGTAGTCAGTTCAATATTCTTTTTTGATATACACACCGTCTGCTTATGGTTGCACTTACTTTTACTTCTTCCTCTTTGAGAATTTTCGATGAATTTGGCCGGCGTGGTCCTTTCCACAATGCTTTCACCAGTCAATCCCAGCAATATACTTGGTATATAGTGGCAAGGAAAATGTATATGCGATAGCGATAGATCTTGAACTTCCGTCAGCCTTAGGTAGAATTACATTACACTCTTGGAGTTGTGATATGATATTATTTGCTGGAAAAAGAGGAAGTGGAGAGAGAGAATATTGTTATGTCAAAGGAATATAAAATTTGACAAAGTTCTCGTTGAAAGCAATGCGTATTTTATTAATAGCTTTGGAAAAGTAGTAGACCGCTTTTCTATTAAACGTTGAATAGATGCTGTTCTTCTAGTACGGAGCGATGTGGCTTTGCATTCAATCCAGGTCTCTCATCTCCTTTTCCTAATTCTCCCTCTTTTCTCTCCGTATTTTTCTGTAGCGTGTATAGGAGAAAGGAGATGTACTTGTGAACTGGAAGTAATGTTTGGAAGACTAGGTGGCATAGGAAGAATGATAGTGGTCTGTGCAAGACATGAAGAGAGTGAGTGAAACGGAGAGGGGAAAGAAGTGGTGGAACGGATATTACCAAAAAGGTCTCAGATTGGGGATAACGCAAACCATAGATATAGTGGGGTAGTAGTTGGTAGACCTGTAGTATATAAAAGACAGATTCACCGATACACACACGACTAAGTCAAAGTTGTACAGGTTTCACTGAGTGAGTGTCTCAAGGATAAACAAGATTCTCCGGTAAAGTTGTAGTGAGTAATGATAAAAAAGAAGTAGTTTTATTTCTAATTTGTTATTCTCGTGTCCAAGATCAAGACGATCTCTTTATACGAGACTTGCTACCTTGTATGTAGGTGGTGTTTAATTTATTTGTTGATATTACATCCTGATGTAGAGAAATACATGTGCTGCATGTTTACTTGGTAAGAAAGAAAAATGTATATTATGCAAGTGTGTTCAACTTCAAATGGAAAGGGCACATTTAGTCTAGCCTCTTTCCAAGCTTTCTAAGTGTGTAGGTAAACGTAAACCTTTCATGATATGTATTATTACATCCACTTTCTTTTGAGGGTGAAAGTGAAAACAGTAAAAACCTGCCTCCATATATAATTCAAGGGAAAAATAGAGAGGGCATCTGTAAAACAGACACGAAAACATCTGTACACATATGTGCACATGCAGATGTACATACATACTCCTCATTTTCCGTAGCTGTCTTGAAAAAACAGTTGTGGACTGATGAATTTTTTATTTTTGTTTCCCCTTTCCAGGAGGATCATGGATAGTTTGTTTGTCGTTTGGAGGAGGTACACTGCAACTTGATTTACGGATTTTACTAACCATCGGGGAAAACTGAAGACAGCACTAGCAACTTCTTGTATATAGATTATTATGGATAGATAAATGTATTTTGGCGGAAAGAAGAAAGCTCAGTATATGATTTCAACCGCCGACTTGAAGCAGTTTCATACATTCACCCATTAAACCATTAAAGAAATATCTGTATAGGGGCCTTGACAAAGTTTGGTAAGCTATTACTATTAGGAGCAAGCACTTTCAATCGTTTTAGTTAGTTTGATTCATTTATTTATGGCATGTCCAATATGTCCATATTATTTCTGTTTACTTTGGTTTTAGTCTTTTTGTCTAACAGTGATGATTTTGTTTAGTTTTTATAGCTTTTTTAAATTTATCCGTACAGGTTGTAACAGACGTTGAATGCAAACAGAGTAATAAAATTTAAGAACCTAGTCGGTATAGCGAACGTATGTGTTATGGATTCTAGTGGACAATTACTGATGCTTTGCTTGGAACGTGAATGATTGCCAACAGTAGAGTACATTGAAAGCATATCAATTTATTGGAGGAAAACCTTATTGATGTACAGCAAGAAATAATATATTTCTAAGCCCTTCCCCGTTGAATTGGAACTATCTCCTGTGTGAATTTAATGGAAGCGGAGTTACCAAGAGAGGTAATAAAGTGCATGGCAATGAATTATGCATGTAAATCCTGATTTTGGAATAGTCCTATGTTTATTGATTACTATCAAGATCTTCTGGTCTCCTCATATTTATATTCTTCTATTTCATTTCTCTGTTTTTTGTAGATCTTGGAAAGAGTATAAATTCTGTACAGTATTATTCTTTAGGAACGAGCTCATATTACGTACAATACCTCAAGTTAGAAGTAACTTTCACGGATTTTGTTGAAGTGGTTTTGTGAGGCAGTGGTTGTTTTCTCCGCAGCACAATTTGAATATGCCTAGAACCTTGGACGAGGGAGTTAGAAGAGAAATAACAGAATAAATAAAGGCGTAAACTGTCTGGTTTACTCTCTTCGGTTGTGCAAGGAAGGGAAATAGGATCGACGAAAAAGGACGGAGGGAGTCGTAATATCAAATTAGAGGTGAAATATCGAGAGACTCAGGCGTATGTACCCGGTTTCTCTGGGTTGATAAGCAGAAGCACGGCTCACAGACTCACGGAGCAGAATGGAAGACTACAGGTTTCTCTTTAAAGTTGTATTAGTAGGGAATGCAGGTGTAGGGAAAACATGCCTGGTTCGGAGATTTACTCAGGTACACTGTTTTTTCTGTATTCTAATTTTAGATGGTTCTAGTAGAAAAAGTGTTTTTAAGTTTTATTGCAATACATGAAGAACTTTTACGACTTTGTTTCCAAGGGTCATTCAAAGTTTTAGCTTTTTGGGATCATGTTTATTCTTGGTTTCATGTTCAGCTTTCTAGTTTTGTCCCTCTCAACATTGAGACGCATTTCTTTGCTGATTTCACTGAAATATACTGGTTTCATTTTTCTTGTGTAGTACCAAACTGTTAAATTAAATTGCTTTAATTTTCATAGGGTTTATTTCCACCTGGCCAAGGTGCTACAATTGGAGTCGATTTTATGATAAAGACTGTTGATATAAACGGAGAAAAAGTCAAAGTAAGTGTTAAGATAGAAAGTTTTTTTTGTGGGTGATGTTTTGAACTTGAAAACAAGCAATTTGTGTTTAGTTTGTCCAAATTATTTACTGCTCATTACTTTCACGAATGAACTCATTCTAATATTTGAAATCGATTCTGCAGGCAATAAGACTGATCGTGAAGACAGAGAAATCCCCACATATGTTGGTGAAGATTTCGCCCAAAGAAACAATATGTATTTTATGGAAACATCAGCTAAGGAGGCAGACAACGTTGAAAAGCTATTCATGGAGATAGCTCACGCCCTCATCGAGGTATTGCAATACTCCAGCTAAGAACTTTTTGATCTGTTTCCTAAAACTTATAATATCGAAGTCCTCACAACTGTTATACTTTTGTTACTTTCAATAGCAAGCAAAGGCTAGAGAACCCGTGCCAGAATATAAAGGAGCTCCGGGCCAATCCGTCACCCTAAATCATCGTACTCCATCCACCACTAGTGAAAGTTGTTGCAGTAGGCTTTTGTGATCTTACGAAAATAGGCATCGTTTTGAGTTCAAGATAACCCGTGCTGAATATGTAGATTCAACATTATACCAAATTTCACGTGAACGTATCAACTAGTTCATGGAACTTATTATATTAGCAACAGTTTTATTACTAAATCGTGAAACAGTTCTGCGTAATTCAATAAACTGGATGTGTTATGCAATACTGGAATTTGCCAAGGATCATCCTTTTCAGTACTAAATAAGATAAACATGGAGTAACATAAGGGGTAACCATTACCAGGATATTCACTTAAAACTACAAATCCTAATGATTAGAGTAAAATATTTGATAACTGCTTAGCTTTAAGGTATGATGACAGGTTGTGAGTATAGAGTGTGAAAACTCACGTACGCGTACGTGTTTCTGTGCAGTCCTGTTCGAGCATGTTTCAATATCATAAAAATCACCAATTGATACATGTACATAGTACTACTGTTTCTACGTCGTCACTCGTCAGCCTTGAAAATCATATAACAGCAGCTGTTTTTAATAAAGAAAACGAGAAACAGCCACAATTAGCTAATTTTTTCCTTCGATTCAGGATACAATATACAGGACGCTAATTAATCTTGCCTCTATTGATCGAAATAGTGTTGTCATACATACGCTCTATAAGGTTGTCAGTTGTCACAATCAACGCAAATGTCTTTCACAGTATTTGATAAATTCTAAAATATACGGAGTACCCACACATACAAAATAAATTATTATGGCTAAAAAAATTTTATTCAGCTCAATAACGTCTCTTGTGGTGGTTCTGCCCTTCAGTCGCGGATTTGCCCACTTTATACAAAATATAATTCGAATTATCCTAATTGTTTTCAGTTTTAAGCAATGAAATTTTACTTTTCCATTAATATCATCTAGTAACCCTTTGTCAATATTCTAAAAAATGCGAATTTTATTTCTGCTACACAGTATTGATATTATTTCAAGATTGAATTTACCACTTTATGCTTGTCTCTTGTCAGCACACAAATTAATCGTGCACAAATGCTAGTGTATTATTTGTATAATTTTAAGTTAACTATGATATATGAGAGCGTGTATTCTTCATTCAAGTATTTTATTGTGATCATGTAATCAGCAATCAGTAGAAGTACTCGCAGATTTTTAATCTGTAGCTAGATAGGATTACAAATTTTAGTTGGGGTATATAACATAATATAAACTTTTACATGATACGTGTATACTAATTTATTCTTCAACTGGAATGTAAGATGACTGTGTAGATCTCATTCGGTTGCATTCCAGTATGTGTTGCCTTTTGGTGTGGGAACTTGAATAAAATCTTGTAATTGATCGACTACACTCAATTTTTCTTAACTACATCATACAAAGGTTCTGTTCAAAATTCGAATATCCTAAAGCAACTAGCAATATTCACTGTAGATAGAGTTGGCAGCTTATTTATGAATTGAACTAACAAAGTCTGCTCCCAATCTTATCATTCACTCATATATCAAGTGACATAAATAATTACATCGTAGTTCAGCATTTGAAGATTGAAAGTCGATAACGCCATTTAAGAACTCTATCCACAATCCACGGTGTGCATGGCCTTAATAGGATTGGTAATCGTAAACAAGTTAAAACCATTCCATTATTAACAATATATAAATTTTTTTTCTTCGATTTTAAATGGTAAATTTGGAAGAAGTTAGTCAACAAGATGGAGACGTGCATGATGCATTTGATTTCATTCATAAATCAATAAATTCTATGCTGTACTAGTATGTACGCCCAGTGTGTAAACACTGGGGAAAAGCTAGTGTTATTTTTTAAAGTTAGTTTTGTACCAGTTGATGCCCAGTATTCACACGGTACCAGAAATAGTTGTTTACCCCCATGGTTTCATGATCAATCCCCATCATAACTTAATTGATGTGCTTCGCTTGTTTGAAAGCATTAACATGAATTTTATAAATTCTAAAATTGTATTCCCAATGCTAATGCAGTTTTCCAAAGTCCACCTCAGCTAGCGTTAATGGCATTAGGAGCATTTGGATGCATAGAAGTAACTTTGTCACGTAAAAATATATACATATAGATTTGGACCTTTATAACGGCAACGGAATTTTTTTTAAAATTGCTAATTAACTGAATTTTCAATAAGTTTTTGAATGATATACTACACTGTATAAGGTACTCCCCACTGTAGGGGTAAAAACAGGCCGTTTGCCCCCACCCCCATAACATAAAATATGTAATTTTGCATGAAACGTTTAAATATATAATTTTTGCTTACACCCCCATAAACACCAAACATGTCTCAAGATGATCGTAAAGTTCTACGTTACTTGTTGAGGATAAGGGTCAAACCCAAAACATGAC
>JAHZNA010003090.1:0-12024 GCA_027743935.1 Sinodicranocentrus sp. ZH6 | reverse complement strand
AGGAAGATCTGTCACAATTATGCAAGACGGATGGACATCACGAACGAGTGAGCCAATTCTAGCGCACTGTGTCACGACCGGAGAAATAGCTTACTTCCTAAATGAAATAAGTTCGGAAGAACACGAAAAAACAGCGGAGTTTTGTGCAAATGTTTTTCTAAAGTAATTGAGTACGCGGAAAGTAAGTTCAAGCTGGAAGTCATTGCTGCAAATACAGACAACTGTAACTGCATGGTTCGTATGAGGGAAATTATTAGTATTACAAATTGTTGGATGTACAATTTATTTACTTGTTACGATATTGTTAAACATAACATTAGATGTTCTCACCGTTTCAGATTTACTTAACAACTTTTCTTTTATGTAATGTGCTTGAAATAAAAACATTTTATACTTTGCGTCAGTATGACTACTATGAACACTCGACTGAATATCGATGTGGTAGTAATGTTTAACTAGTGATCGTAATCCGATTGGACCGGTGGCTTTTTTCCAATAGTCGTGAAGATCAAATATGTCATAATCCATCACACTAAGTTCCAGGGCTTTCATGTCCGACGTCGCATTAAAAAATAATAGTAATTTCTTTGAAAAACGGCGATGCAATTCGTCTTGTACGATGTCAATAGGCGTCCCGTCGAGAAATTCTGCACCAGTAAATCCAGTAATCTTTTTAGCTTCAGTCGTCAAATAAATGTTTGGATCGTAGTAAACTTTCCGTTTGTAAACAACTTCTCCACTCCAACCAACAACTGAAACAGTAGCAACTTTTTGAACACATCGTATTTTCCCATTTTTTCTTTTTCCGATAGGATATGATACCATTTCACAATCAATCGCTATAATATTTTCCTGGCAATAGTCACTCCACCACCCTACTCCCCCTGGCACTGGCGTTAGCTCCGACACAGGTGTTTCAGGTTGAAGTTTTGACCTTTTCACTCGAGCCGTTAATGTTGATTTAAAGTTTTGATTCTCGGAAACATTTTAGTAGATCTTTAATGAAGCTTAAGATTTTCTCATCTCCAACGTCACTAGCCCACTTAATCAAACCATCCTATCCCAAAAACAAATAAAATATCAAACTTACGTAAATAAGAATAACCTACATAATCTTAGTTTATCTAAATATTAAAGGCCATACTGCTTCTTCCAACTCCCACCACCTTTCCTCATCTTCAGCGTACGTTGATCTTGTTAAAAGGGTGGAAAACTTCTGTCTCTTTTTAATTTTAGACGCAATATTTTGAGCATTGATGATCCCCCTTATCGACAAATATCCCAACATTGTCTTCATGAGGTCGACACGATTATCCTTACTGCATGTTTCAGCATAAGAGACGAATTTTGATAGCTGAATATAAAAAAGTAACGTATTTATTGCTGTGTCGAGAATCCGCTTCAGTGCCAGCAATATTTTAAACTAAAAAATGAAATAATATGTTCTAGTTACCTTTGTTTCAGTGATTGCCATTATTCCGCCGTTGAATTAACCTTTGCTTATACCTGTAACATATACTGTATAACTATGTTTTAGTTGAAGTAGGAGTTATTATTTTTTAATGCAAAAATTGGAGAGCAAGATTCTACATTTGCCAAAGAAAAAGTGCTCAAACAAACCGAAACTGATTGTTTGTGTTGTTAAAAGTGAATGCTGAATCTCGCGCATTGTGAATTTTCAATGGTGATCATTCATTTGCATGTATTTTTTAATTGTTACCAGTTACCGTTTGTTACCACTAAATGCAGGGTGTCCACTGGCCGTCTATTACCGTTTGTTACCGGCCATTTTCGTTACCGTTTATTACCACCTACCATGACTGGTTGCTGTTAAATATCATTCTGTCATTTGTTGTTTTTTGTCATTTTGTCCCGGATATGGAGGTTAACGATGATGATAAAGGAAGTAGCTGTAACATTTGTCGAAAATCTTTCAGATCGAGAAATACTCTTTTGCTTCACCAAAAGCGTCACCAAGTCCAAGTCCCTCGCAAAACGAGAAATAATTCATGAAGATTGTGACTTGTGACAGCGGAGCTTGTGAAAGCCTGGGAGGTTTTGTTAAATAAGAAAAAAATACAAAATACGTGGGCCTGTTAATATTGCAAAAAAGCCATACGCCATTACTCACTCAACCTTCAGTACTCCGTTAATCACACCTTTCTCCAGACTTTTACTCTCTTCTACCGCCCGGAACAACTCATTTTCAACTTGAGAAAGCTATATGACGCATACACATGGGGATGAACAAAACCTGACGTGCTTTAAATGCGAGCAGGCCCTTTTTAAAAATTCGCAACGACTCCACATTGTTAAAAAGCACTGGACGGATATTATGAACGTTGTCGTTGGAAAGGTCAAAGAGAAAACATCAGCAGCTACAAAGTTTGCTAAAATATGTCGACCTTGCGACTAATCATTCAAAAACAGAATCGCCCTCGATGCTCACAATAACACCTTTCACAAAGCTTTCCCCATGACAACGACGAAAGACGTTCCTGTGAATTTGGGAAAAGTCATGAGCTTATCAAAGAGGTATCCACCGACATTCTATAAATGAGCATATATATCCTACATTCATCAAGCCCTAAAGAATTACTAAATATATAGTCCTCTTCTTTTCCTAATTTTCCCTCTTTATTGCACCATTCAAGTTTGACTTGAGTATGAGCAGAACCAGGAGTGGGGGGATTCAACCCTAAAGTAGTCACGCTATTGGCACAGGAACGCTATTTAATCCTACAAATCTTCGTTGACAACAAGTGAAAGTTATTCAGATTTCTCAATTGTTAAATTGTTCTAGCGTTTCGATATTTTTAAACCTAAAGATAAGTGTGTTAAATGGCTTATGGTAATTTAATACGATTAGCATTGATATTCATATAATGAATATGCGTGTTTTACTACAAAATGACTTCACTTTCATAATCTGAACGTACAAATTTTCCAGAAATACTTTAATTTGCTTTAACCAAATTTAACACATAAAGTTCATTTGTTGGAGTTTAGAATAACAAATAGGTTAGTCTAGTGTAAGATATTGTATTAAAAACTTTAAACAATTCAAAAAATGTCTATAATTTTTGCATTTTACTTAATTAACTGTAAACACGAATATTACACTTTCCGCAAACAAAAAATTTTCAACAAAGCAACAGTAGAAAAAAAGGTTTAATTATCATCAGAATCAGAATCATAAGAACCGTCTGACATAGGGCTAGAATCAGAATCAAAAGAATCGTCTGACATAGGGCTAGAATCAGAACATCTGGCTTCCTTAACGTTTTTCATTATATCCTTGGCTACCTCAAAAGCAGCTGTAGACGCAAAAAAGTTTTTAAAAACTTCAGAGTTCAAAACACTGCCAACGGTGCAGCTTGAATAAAGAAAACAAATTCAAACACACATTAGGTCAGCATTAACACATTGAGGGCGAGATCATACTTATTATTTCTAAAGTTTGGAATGTTACTCTTCAAAAATGCTGACAGCTTTCTTCTTAAGATCATACTTTCCAACTACTCCTACATTGCGCACACACATGAATAACTGGAGAGCCTCATCAACAGTGAAAGTCCCGTTTGGGCTTTCATATAAAATCTGCTGCATTTTTGTTGCCATTGCGTCGACATCATACTTGTCCTTGTGACTAGCCCGCAGTAAATCTATCGCAACCTGGGGATCTTCAGTAGGGCCAGAAACTTCTTGGAAGTAAAGATAGTTTAAGAATGGTTTGAGACTCTTCGCTGGGATGTCAGTTTTGATGTTGGTCTTCGATTTTTTACAGCCCTTCGTAAACATTGCAGCAAATACGGAGCTTTGTGCTGTTCAAAAATTCATGATGGACATTATCATGCAAAATGAAAGAATTAATTATGAGATCAAAACAATTGGAAAATGAACAAATATTCTGAGGTGTCAAATGAATACTACTATTACCTAAAAACACCTTGTGACAAGGAATAGAAGTTCCGTCGTTCGCAACGATCGTAACATCGGTTTCAATCTTCTCGTTTAGCATCTTTGCGTAAATGCTGGATGCGTCACCAATTGATTTGTGGAATGAGCCAATAACACTGATGGAAATCCCAATCTCGTTAATGAGCATCGAATTCATCATATCGTTTGAAAATACGACCTCCATATTATCATCCTCACAGTAAGCTTCATATTTAGGACGTTTACGTGCATTGCTTGAGATAGAACTAATAACTTCCATTTCTGAAATTAACACACACGTTACCAGCAATTAGGGCTGTTAACTTCCCAATTTTCACCAGACATTTAGTTTACCCCAGAAACTTGTCATTATTTTTCACATACCTTTAGAATTCGAAAGAACTTCTTCATGTTCTTCTTGCAGAGTAGCTACTTGAAGTTTAATATCTGATCCGAAAATACGACGAAGTTCTGCCAAGCAATTTCCTTGAATCGTAAGATGAATACAGTTTAAGTATTCATGTTTCTTCAGAGAAACTGACAACTCGCGTCTGTAATGAAATGTAATTACACAACTTTTAGCTTAAACTTGTAATCAAAATTTCGCAGATTTCACAAACAATCAGTTCATTTTAATAGGCGATTGTATATTGCGTAAATTTCAAATTTATTGTCAATTGTTTAGTTTAAAGTATATTTGTTTAAAAAAAGGTGAAACTTACGTTTCTTTCCAAAAATCTGCGGCCTTTAGATGAGTTATAAAGATGTGTTTCTCTCTTTCTCCAACGTAACGTTTGTCGCCATCATAGTCATCAGCAGTAATTAATGCTTCAGTTAGGATGATAGTTCCAGTTTTTTCAACGCTGCCATTTAGGTGGCTGAGCTTTGCAAATTGGTAATAACCATCTTGTACCAAGTTAACTTTCATGATGACAGATGTAATAGCTTATCTTGTATCCTTTCACTTGTACACAAAATAATTAAAATATTAATGACACAACATGGTGATGATGATGAATGGTGCCAGCAATTGTCAATGAATACGAAGATCAATAATATACATAAAATCCAAAATCACCAAAATAACTTCAAGTATGTAATTAATATGTTGAATTTAACCACTGATTTAACTATACTATCCGTCAGTCAGTGAGCTTAAAATTTTATTTATATATTTATTCTATTTACAGCTGAACTTCAGTGGTTGAACTGGACAATCACTTTTATATACGTTGCGTTGAATGCTCCTGCTCCTACTCCTACCCTTACACCTTCATCAACCTTTGACCTTACTATTGACTATTTACCTACAACTGAAAAGTTACTAGTTACTCCAATATCAAAAGAGTGAAACTTTATTCACGAAAGTCGTGGTAAATGAAGCTTTCGAAACTAATGAAAACAACTAAAAAGATATAAATAGTCAGCTACCAGAATTAAAATTTTAGCTGTTTTTTCCAAACTCACATTCAATACATTTGAAAGTCTGCGTCATTATTTTTATAGACTGCTAAATTGTGCTTATCATTTAGCATTAAGCGATACGCGCGCTCTTTCGCTTCATTTTCAAAACTCAATGACTGTATATTTATGCGTGAATTTTTAAACGATATTTATGGTTATGGAATTAAGGTCAGCTTCTTTCTCGCACATACATACACGAGTACGTCCGGGTCTCGCATTTTATGTAATAAATTTCCACAAAGGTTCTCAACTTTTTATTTTTCAAATTAATTCGGTTAGAGTTAACAAAAGTTGTCCAAATATACCAAAGGTCATATAAGCTACCACAATATTAACTACCTTAGTAACTGTGGACTGTACAATATCCGTACCGGACTATATTTACAATAGTACAGTTAGTTGTCCAAAGATCAAGAAACAGCGTATAGCTTACATACAACTTTGGACAACTTTGTGAACCTCTACCGGCTCTACCATTAATTCTTAGCTGAATGATTGGCCTATTAAAGACTTGACAATACAAATTAAATGATTGAACTTTCGGACATTCATAATTGGTTTATTGAGGGATAGCAGTGGTATGGCGTTGGATTGAAAGTGAGATCCAAAGTATGATCTAAGTAACAAATTACAACTAAAGATTACAACACGAGATTTATTATCTCAATCGCTGTGGATTAGCATGCATAGTACAACATGCATTCATACAGACAGGTATTACAAATCACTAATGACAAATGTTAATTTACTGAATTTGAAAGAAATTATAGTTCAACAGAAAAACCTTATTCAAATTGCTACGAAAATATATGATTCACTCCTTAATTGGCCGATTGAAAAGTCTTCCTTGATAAATGAAGGCATCCAATTTCGGCAGTAATTTCCAAATGGAGCTTTCCTCCTTTTGCTCATCTGCATTATTTTCAGTTTCCAAACAGTCTGAAGAAAGTTGGGGAAATGGTAGTAACTCTAAATCATGCACATCTTCAAATGACCCATTCAATTCCAACTCGAGTTGTTTTAGTTGCGGGAGATAAATCGGAAACTGTTTTTTCCCAGGAACAGATTTATATTCAACATACAGATTAACTAAAGTATCAGAAAATGACGTACAAGAAGTGAGAACTGCTTCCAAAAAGTTTTCCTCCTCCTTTTCAAACTGTTGGTAGATGTTAATTTTCCTGAGTGGAAAACATAATTCTCGGAAACACTCTAAATCTGAAGATTTCATGCAGATGGAAATAGTTTCCAGATTGGAAAACTTTGGTAAAATCTCTGTAACCGTTGAACTCTCCCACTCATAAATAAATAGATGCTTGAGCCTTTCCGGAGATGAACATTCTTGGAAAATTTTACGCATTAGCGGAATAGGAACTTCGAACAGATTTAACCTCTCCAGATTTTCGAGTCCAGGTAGAGAGTAAGTTTGCAAATCCTCATCCTCTGGAAGATCACTTTCTCCAAAAATATTCAACCCAGTTATATGAGGAATGAGGTTGAGACATTCTCGGAATTTTATTTGAGCATCTTCAATAGGCAAACTGGCGAATTGGAAATTGTCAATGTACTTTCCATACTTTTCCAAAAAGGATATCCCCAGTCTCCAAAACTCGTCATATCTTTCTCCTTCATCCTCATGTTGAGATTCACTTTTGAAAGAGACATTCCTTCCAACAAATGGATTCCCTTGGTGGCTCCTCATATCCTGGAGAAAACGCTGAATAGAGTTTATATCGTGAAACTCGACTCTTCCTGGGATATTATTCCAGTTTCCATTCAAAGAATTGTCATCCGGATCTTCTTCAGATATTAAATGATTTTTGAAAGCTTCGGTTGCCTTCACCTTCCACTCTGGGCTGACTAAACGACAAGAGAAAATGTCTTTGATGGAAATGAGTTTTTGTCGGAGAAGAAGCTGAAGAACTTCTGGAAGAAGGGCTGAAGTCCGTTTCTCACGGAGTAGCTCTTCAAAGGAAGAAGTCGCCTGGTAAAGATTTAACCAGCTTTGAGAATCCTCCACCTTGTCGAAAACTTTTTCCCACATCTATGTAAAAGTATATCCGCTGAATCATATCATATCATATGTGAGACGAGCTGTGCTATTGGTCGAGGGTTTTGAGGGGGCAGGCTTATCTATCTATACCTTTACTATTGCACAGTTGTAGGACGAATTGGGTGACAAGCCCACAGCACCAGGCACCAGATACCACGGCCACAGCACTAGCACCAGATACAAAGGCTGCCAGGTCCGAGCACCAATGCTACCGCACCATTACCAGATACCAATGCTACCGCACCAGCACCAGATACCAATGCTACAGCACCAGTACCAGATACCAAGGCTACAGCTACAGCACCAGATATTAAGGCTACAGCACCAGATATTAAGGCTACAGCACCAGATATTAAGGCTACAGCACCAGATATTAAGGCTACAGCACAATCACAGCATAAAACTCTACGCTAAGGGTCTCTCGGTTAGGCAGTCTACACCTAACCTAGAAAAATAAATAAACCAAATCAGCCGGTGAGCAAAACATGTGGTGCTGGTGCTGTAACCTTGGCATCTGGTGCTGGTGCTGTAGCCTTAGTATCTGTTGCTGGTGTTGTAGCCTTGGTGCTCGGACCTGAAAACCTTGGTATGTGGTGCTGGTGCTCTGGCCTTTGTAATTGGTGCTGGTGCTCTGGCCTTTGTACTTGGTGCTGTAGCCTTGGTATCTGGTACTGGTGCTGTCGCCCTGCCACCCTCTCTGAGTTAGCTGTTGGAGTGAGGGGAAAGGCATGCATACATTCCAGTTCGCAACATGCAACGTCAGTGCTTTTGTCTGACTTTGAGTTTGCGTTTTCTACGCGGGATTTATACTGAAATGGACAGTACCATTTCCTCACAGCAAGCATCAAGCATGCATGCAAGGAATTCCTTTTATTTTTTCATTTCACAGTGCAAGAGTTCATTGTTGACAGTCGCTGATGGTCTTCTGAGCCCAGTTTTTCAATTGAATTCAATTGACTTTGAGTTTTCTACGCGGGACTAATATTATATATAATTCAAGGGGCATAGTGATACATTATTGCACGCACGCTCAGCGTGCGGCGGGCTTTCCCTAGTCTACCAAATAAAATCAATACACTATTATTTCCTGCCAAAAAGTTTAAATACAGGTTTATCACCCCTTAATTTTTGTTGGTTAATTACCTCAAGGGGAAGTTCCGGAATATTTGTTTTTGCCACTATATCCCGAGAACTCTTTGAAGACGGGATGCGGTTCCTCCTCAACAAAATGCTGTGTCTATAATAATTTAAAAGACCCAAGTTTAAACACTTAATATATCTAGTTAATACTGGATGGTTATTTGGTTATAGTTGGATATTTACCTTTCTTCCAAATCAACGAGCTTCTTGTGTAGATGGGAATTGGACCATTGGAACCACTTCTTGTCCTTCTCACTTTTCTTCAAGTCATTTTCCAACTCCTTTATTTTATCCATTAAAGCAGCCATTCCTTCTTGAGTTTGAGTAATCAAACATCAAGTTAGCTGGCAAAAAATAAATATTATTGACAGAAATAATCAAACATAAACTACGTAACCTATAGCCTACCTCAATACTATTTTCTATTATTTTCCGCTTTTGATAAAACTGAAAATACCCTTCTGTCCACTGCAAAAAATACCACTGCTTGCTGCACCAGATGAATATCGGAAAATCCCTTACAACTGCTAACAAGACAGACACTGACACTGAGCTCCCAAATATATTTTCGCTTGTGTTTGCTTTGAGAAAGGACGAAAGAAGAAAAAAAATTATTTGACTGGCGTATTTGCACACACAAGAATAAAAATATATATCAACGGAGTATATATTACTGTTGACTGTAAGTTATAGGTATTCATAAGTATTCACGTCTTCAGGTGGAAAGTGGAAATAAATCACTGCGTGTTCATTCACACTTTTCCTTCCCAATATTTAGTTTTTACAATTTAGCTCACACAACATCTCCTAAATGAGATATGAATATTATGCTGAGTAACTTCCCATCACTTAATTTTTTCAACAGATGGATGATGGATTTACCTTATATTTTCAATCCTTACATAAACGAATATGAAAATATATATATCCGACTGAACTGAGACCAACAATCCTTACAAAAAAAAATAGCTTAAAAGCCAAGATGTATACTGCACACATAAAAACACAGCGTCATTAGTATTCATTTTATGCATTCTGCTTCACTCTTTACGAGATTTATCTCTAAATTATCTTCTTCATTTGAAAATTATACAAAACAGCAGAGCTGCCAGTATAGTAGTCAACGTTGTGGTCTTGTCTCATTATTATGGAGAAATAGAAGTAAGTGTTCTCATTTTCCTTATCTTGTTTCTCTACTTGAAGGATACATGGTGAATCTTAAGCAGAACAAAGTATACTCCCTTTCTTCACTTTAATAAGGAAAACAATACCTCTTTTGAACACTTTGATATAATACTTAGGTATGTAACTTTATTAGGATTTTTCGTCAGGTATCCGCTTGTCAAGTTTGATATCCGGAGAGCATATGTAAGTACTCAATATAAGGATAGCAATGTATTTTTACTGCGTGGAAATTATGTTTTGTGGGTTCAGTTTTCGTCGTCTATTACTTGCTGGAGGGATTTACTTTGTGAACAGTATTTTGCAGTATAACTCAGGGTAGCCACATATTACTACTTATGATGAAAAATGCATGGCTCTCTGTCGGTAAGAGTAACTTTCTTAGATGGTCTTCAAAAATGAATTAATTATGGAGTTTAATAAATATATATTGTGATTTAATTTACTTCATATAAATGAGCATGCTGGCTTAAAGTTACAGTTAAAATACATCACGAATTACTAAATGTTCGAAATTATTTTGCTACAAGTGGAACAGGAAGTTCATGAAACTGCTCGGGACATATTGTTTAGAAATAAATTGTTTTGGCCGATTGTAAAACTTTCCTTGATATTTTCGAAATAGAGCTTACCTCGTTTTGCTTACTCGGAATAATTGTTTACAGCTTCCAATTCTAATAAGTCGGATTTTATGGCAGGATGTGGAAATGGGTATATTACCGATTCTTGCAGATTTCGTAATGAACCTTCGAAGATAAATTGGAAAAGGTTTGTTACATTGAAAGAAGTTCAACATGCAGTATACACTTCTTTAAACGAGTATGATTCATTAAAATCACCCAAGTTCGACAGGAATTGTAATGATTGAAAATATTTACTTCATATTCATAGATAGATTCATTTTTCACACAAATTATTGCATTTTATTTATTTAAGCTTACAAAGTTTCTCAACTCATATACTAATTAACCATGAGCTGAATAAAATCAACTTTGTACAACGTATTTCTTGCTATGATAACACTTAAATTAAACATGCATCATTGAAATAGATTTTGGCTAATGACATTGAAATAAAAGTGAGACCCAAAGGTATCGACCTGGAAAACAATGAAGTTAATTATCTTAAAAATTACAGTTTGAGTCAATTATTTACAGTTTTCATCATTTAATCAAATAGTGAAATTATATGGATAGATTTTGTTGGCCGAAAATGATTAGTTCCTTCATAAATGAAGTCATCCAAGTTGGGCAGTAACTTCCAAATAGATCTTTCCTCCTTTTGCGGGCCTTCAAGTTCATTTTCGTCACTTTCACTTTCCGTAGAATTATTTAACAAACCATCTGGATCTGGATGAGGAAATGGGACTGACGTTGACATGAAGTCTAGAAGATGCTGGTGCATGCCAGTAAATTTCAAGTCAAGATGTTTTAGTTGAGGAAGATAAATCGCAAAAGGCTCGTGCCCAGGTAGAGACTTATATTCAACAAATAGACTGACCAATGTATCCGAAAATGATATACACGCAGTAAAAACTGTTTCTAAAAAGTTGACATCGTCTTCTTCAGTATCCTGATCCTGATAGATATAGATCTTTTTAAGGGGAAGAGTTAATGCCCTAAAATCTTCCAAGTCTGAGAATTTCATTCTAAGTGACAAAATTTCCAGATTGGACAACCTTGGTAAAATCTCTGTCACCATAAAACTGTTAGTTTCTTCACAAAATCCATCTGACATATGTAGATGTAGCTGTTTGAGCTTTTCTAGAGACAGAGGTGAAAAAACTTCCAAGAAGACTTTCCACATTAGTTCAGCTGGCATACATAGATGTAAATTTTTAAGATTGTTGATTTCAGAAAGGAAATCCCTTGCCAAATGGTAATTTTCTCCTGGAAGATAGACGTCTTGAAATATTTTTAATCCAATTACCTGAGGAATGAGCCGGAGACATTTTCGGAATTGATCGACTTTAATAGGCAAACTACCAAATTGGAAATTGGCAATATACCCTCCATACTTTTCCAGGAAGGATATTCCCATTTTCCAAAACTCTTCTTGACGGTCTTCTTCATTCTCATTATCGTCGTCATCATCATCGTTCTCATGCAGATAATGGAGGTGCACAATCCTTCCAACAAACGGATTCCCTTGGTGGTCCCTCATATCATGGAGAAAACTCTGAATAGAGTGTATATCTTGAAGTTCCACTCTTCCTGATATATGATTCCAGTTTCTATTCAAAAAAT
>JAHZNA010003089.1:0-49047 GCA_027743935.1 Sinodicranocentrus sp. ZH6 | reverse complement strand
CCACCACCAAGACCAAGATACAACGTGGAAAGAGAATTTTTTGCGCCATATCCTGATGTGGCCGGGCATATACAACTAGTTCCACCAATACTAAATGCTTGGCCAGATTCACCACGAACAGCAGGACGGAGAACTCGAAGAAATAGTTCAGATAACCGGGAAAATTCTGCAACGTTTACCAGAAGTGTACATACCCCAAATACGGGCCCGCGTGGGTCTCCGCTAGCTCGAGCTAACGGGACCGCACGATACGATCTAGTAGAATCAATTGATATTCTCCAAGCCGCTATTAGCGAATAAGCTGTCAACATGACAGACTACAGCCAACACTTTTGTTTACCCCTTAACATCTTTAAAGCTTTTGCTTCCGAAGAAATTGCGGCAATACTGCTTCATCCAACGGGATTCCTTTCCACTGAGAGACCCTCTGCCCCGGAGTGGGAAAAAACGTATCAAATGTACCAGAACCACCTTAAAGAACATTTAACGTTTATAACGTTCTTCCGGTTTTATTGTGGGGCCGTGTTGCCAACGGAACGACTGTCCAACATTGCAATAACTGAAGGACAAGAGGAGTTCACGTGGGATTTAACCAAGCTTATACAAATTGAAGGAATATCTTCAGCTTTAACCCCAAAATATAAATATTGTATGTCAACAGACATTTTGATTAAAACCCTTTCATTTTCCACCAAATATGAATATTGGACGGATTTCGATGTGGAAGGATACAGGACGCCAAAGAATAATAAAGACCTTAACCGCGGAATTGTGCATCAAATTTACATGGAATACCTAAAAGGGAGTAACGTAATGACTTCTATGAGCGATAACTTGTTTTATCATTCTATCTCAAGACACAAGTATGACCTCCTATTCATGCAGCAAGCGATCTTAGATTATAGGATTAAGACAAGCTTCCAATTAACCATCCATATGCAGTTATGTAAAAAGGTTGAACTCGCAACCTTTATTCGAAGAATGGAGCAGGAAATCAATCTCCATTGCCCGAAAAGAATGTTTGTGATGACAATCATAAAGTCTCACATAATAAACATTCGGGAATTACATAGGGAAGTGCAATTTGATGTTGCTGACAGGATAATACAAAGTCTAGCATATATGAATCCAAATTTTGAAACTAAATATTCAAAAAAACAGTTGATGGCTTTGATGTATAAAATGATACCACAACTGGAGAAGTTAACAATGCGTTCTCATATCCCACAATTTAAAGCCGAAAATACAGATGAGAAAATCTTAAAACCAACATTTATAAAGCCACCATTCATTCCAGAGGATAATATTTTAAATTTTTATCTCATGGAAGGCACTCTTTCAAGGTATCGGACTGATTATATGTTACCAACAGGTGAACATGAATTAAATGCATCACCTACCCAGACCGAACCTCAACCCATGAACATATCCATGCAGCTTCTGGATACCAACCACTATAATCTTGGAGTAAATCAACAGTTTCAAAATTCTAACAGAGAATGGCCTATGGACGAGACTAGGTATCACATTCCACCAACTCCAGGAAGAAGTTTGGACCAAATAGCGTCGGGAATACCTTCACACCCATCAAACTTTACCGTCGGGTTCCATCCAAGAACTTTGACTGAAACCTCATATACTATTGATGCAAACACAATTTCAAATTGCTCTCCAACTCCATGGGAGTTGCCACACCAGCAATCCCCGCACCAAAATTTCTATAACGCTACAAGGCAAGGAGAAATCGGAAATATTACCGAGGAGAACGAGTCATTTATTACCATCTACACACCTACCGTAAGAACACACAATCCTCCAAACTATACGCCAGAAAACGCAGAATTTTAAAACAAAGAAAATGAAAATTGAAAATGGTCAGGCTATCCCAGGACCCAACAAAAAATTTAAGATAACGTATGAACAACAACAATCTCATAAAATATATCTTCAGCTCCCTAATCCACCCACTTCGTTAAATTGGCACCTGGTCATGTCAATGGTTCAATACAGAATTGAAGAATTCTTTAATGAAATGCCTTATTGGGAAATTGGCTATGATCAACACCTCAAATTTCTGTCTCATATGCTTACCGTACTTCATGAAAATGGGGCCACTATTTGGATTCTCCCTCGTCCCCTACCTGTACTTTACCACCCAGAATCTTATGTGAATAACCCAGACTTCCACGAATCTCCATTAACTTGAACAACGTAGTATATGAAATGCCGAAACGGAAACTAACTTGCAAAAAGGTTACAAACGACTTGACGGACGCTATGCAGCCCTGGAGGAAAAGCTATCTCGAAGCAACTACAATTTTTACTACTGCTGTCCAATCAAACCATCG
Organism: Sinodicranocentrus sp. ZH6; assembly: GCA_027743935.1. NCBI lineage: Eukaryota > Metazoa > Arthropoda > Collembola > Entomobryomorpha > Entomobryidae > Sinodicranocentrus > Sinodicranocentrus sp. ZH6. The sequence continues at coordinate 46,699 of JAHZNA010003089.1, read as the reverse complement.
AATCAAGTTAAGACTTAAAGTTCGACCCCCCTATAACTCTCTACATGTGATACGGGACATTCTTTACCACATGGAACGGATCTTTAATGAACTTGATCCAAACAATCCAGATTATTTAAGACTCTTACTTGACTTGAGAACTCATTTTATTCGCCTAAACAGCAAATACCCTATCAAAGCAGTATGTTTTCTACGACATTAAGTTAAAAGTTTTTAAGAAAATAACTGCTAAAACAAAATGGAACTTAATTCAAAACAAAAAACTCTCTCAAAAAAAAAAACGTAACCCTAAACTTTAAAACTATCCATAAATCCCCAATCTATCTCTGTCCAATCTATAAAATCTTTTTTCTTCTCTGCCGTCTCCTTAAATACAAAATAACAAGCTAATCCTAATTCATAATCCTTTCTTCCTTAGCCATCTAGCCATCAGACCAAGAAGGAAGAACACGAGTAAGTGTTTCCAGAATTGGACGAGTCCCACTTATCACCTTAAAAGGTATTGTAAAAACCTTTTCCTGTTCATTAGAATAGATCATAAAACGAAAAAGAAATATACTGAGATCCCTTGAATACCACTGAAGTACTTTTCCACGGGAAATTACAATTTCAAGGCCATTATTCTCTGAGAATTTGCATAAGCTTTGAGTATGCGACACCAGCAAGGAAAACATGCGAATTGATCCAGAAACATACTTATGTCATCCGGGAGAAGACAACATCATCTTTATTTCGGGACCCATTTTACGAGATCGAAAGTTGTTTATAGCCCCAAAGTGGTCTACTTTAGTACCCAATAAAGTGCCAAAATCGTGGCCAAATCTTGAAAGATATCTAGAAGAAATCGAACACTGCCAGGATAGATTTAATGCATACTTCTATTATACTACATCTTTAAGTGAAGATATTGTATACCTATCATCAAATATAACCGCCTTCCATCGTTTTGGGGCAAGGATATACCTGCGACCTAGATAACAAGAAAAAGATGATTATCAACTACTTAACAAACCAATGCTATCCAGATGGAGACAGTGGAAGATTCATTGTAACGGCAGACGTCCAACAAACTTACAAGATTGTAATTTGCCCAAAATTTTCAACCTTATCAGTCGACACGGAAAATCTTCCCACTCAGTACTGGATAACTCTAGAAGACTACTTGGGACAACTAATTGACTGTCAAGGATTTTTCAACCGTACCGGGATAGACAACCCTAATTACATCCTTATACTAAATCACCTATCGCGTACCCTTTCACGATTCTACCAATCTGGTGCAAAAATATTTGCCTTACCAAAGGAAGCCTGACCTTAACAAAATGCAATTAAACTCACAGTCACACCAACTTTTGCCTTCAACCAATGGGAAGTTTACTATTTCAGCAGAGTTTCAGCAATCACATTTTATCCTGTTAGTTCCCCCAGAATCTGTCACCCTCCAGGAAACTATACCAGACCGTTTTTCAACTCTTGCTGGATTTCTAGATGAACTAATATATGTGCAGTATTACTTCAACATTGCCGAACTGGAAGAACATGACTACACCACTTGCATGAAGATAATAAAGAAAAAACTTGCTAGCTTCCATCAGGACGGAGTCAAAATTATCGCGCGACCACGCCCAGAACCAAACCCATAAAAAGTTTACCCTCCGCGTCTACCCAAGCTTCATAACGCGTACAAAATGCGGAGTAATGTGCTCTTCCACCAGTCCTGGACAGCTGCCAAGGAGGTTAACCTTCACATCAACCCTTTAATCAAGAAACACATTGAAAATATGGGACTCCTTTCTGCGAAAGGCCGAACAGCCTTAAAACAGAAAACCTCATATTTAGAACAAGCACGTAGTGTTCGAAACCAAGTACGGAAGATGATCCGAAAAAACTGGCCTCGAAAACTCATTAGTTTTGAGATGCTACTATCCCAAATACTAGGGATGCTGACACTCTTGTATTTAAGACAACCTTTTCCCACCCAAAATACCAGCAAAAGGACAAAGCAGAAAGGAATCAGTTTGCAACAACAACTTAAGCAACAAATTCGTCTCTATTTTAATTACTTTACTAAAGAAACGCAGAACGTAACTATTCACCAGTTCCTACATTGTCGAGTAACCGAAAGACGAGCCATGAGGCTTTGTTCCGGACAACAATCACTGTCGATGACACTAACCACCCTTTTGGAAGACCAAAAGAACGTATGCTTGGATTGCCGATCCATTCCAGCCCAAGTAAGGGCTCGGAATGAAGCTCAGCAGCACGAAACCCTTTAAAATTTAAAGAATAAAATCAAAAAGGGAAACATGTCCATAAAAACAAATACCAAAAAAGCGAAACGTTCTAATCATGGTGGTGTTGTGATCTTTTCGGTTTTTAGATTATCATGAGTATTTGGGACCAATTAGGACCAGCAACGGTTGCAGCGGTCAGCGAACGAATTTCTCTTCTTAATGAGAGGACTCAGAAGGTTTCCTTCTACGAGCTGAGTCTCATTCCAAAAGGAAACTTCGCCGTGCGCCCAGCGGATAGGAGGATCCTTCACATGGTGGAAGACGCCTTTAACGAACTACATCCAGACGAACCACAATACCGGTACATGCTACAGGAAGCAATCGGGTACGTCTTTAAACTTCGTAGGACGTATTATGTCAACATCCATACCAAACCCAGAGTCATCCAACTGGACTAGAAGTTGAGGTCAATTTGTCAAGGTACAGAGAGTCTATTAATTTTTTTCTGATAAGAAGGTATAAGCATAACAAGAAAAGAGTCTTACACAGAAGAAAAACATAAGCTCAAAAAAAAAAAAAAAAAAACCTGTGACTTTAACGAAGGCTGTACAAAGACTGAATAATAATTATTTCAATAATAATATTTATAAGATTAAAAGATAAAAAGAATGTCAGTAGGGAACAACGTACAACATACTACCAGAAACTGATCATAATATGTCTCCGTGAATAAGTATTCGAAATTCGATTTTTAGTACAGTACAATGAGAGATTGACAGTTGCAAGCAGACAAAGACTAAGTGAAATACGAATCTTGAAATATTACTTACGATAATAGGTAAAAGGAACACAATCATATTACGACACATGAAAACAAAATGATGTACACCTCTCATTAAAGTAAAATAAAGCTACACCAAGAGTTCTAATATTCGACTAGTTTAGAGGGCGGTACAAACTACTCCCTGATAAGAAGTAGTCAGAACAATAGACTAAGAATATTGATACAGAATTAATACCGTTGCAGTTTTCCTTTATTAAGGGAGTTGCACACATTGATTCATCTCAAAACAATTCAAAAGACGAATTCCACTACCTTTTAAGGGTAGCTTTTAGATAGGACTTATTAGGAGTATGATGAAAATTATGCTCATAGAAAATAAACCGAACACCCGACGAGAGATCATTCTGGTCATCTACTTATCCCAACTTCTTATTTTTTACCTGGTCTACTAAAAACCACACTATCGAGTACCTCTCGTTTATATCCCTAAGCAGAAACTTGAGAACAACACTATTGTAGATATAAACTACCAGAAGCTACTATCGGTTAATACTTTCCGATAAACTCTAATAGTTTTATTAGGGAATATCTGCAGTTCGCTCATCGGTCTCTCAACCCTATAGTAGTCACTTCCCTATAGTATGGTAAAGCCTCAGTTTATAACAAGGTAGCTCATAAACAAGAATGCAACTAACTTATACTTAAGCTTTTGGTAGAATAATTAAGAAAATCGTAGCCGAATCTCCCCATACAAAAGGGCTCGACAATTCACGAAAACATAGTAGGGCTGCAAGGTCCCGGGAAACACCTGAAAAGGAAATAAAAAGGTCAGCCAAGCATTTCAGGAGAAATGAACGCAATTAATCCGAGAACTATTTTCTAAGGATCAAATATCAGTTAACCTAAGGGGTCTAATGCCCTATGTAATCAGAACTTCACAGGTTGATAATGCTCATTAAGACTGTTTCAGAGATTATGTTATACTTCCGCCACGTCTCTTGACCTCCATGATAATTATCCTGATAAAAGAGTGTGGGAAGGTTCTTACTAGCCTTAAAATAATGATAAATCTATACGAATTACCTACTTACCATACTTCCGAACTCAATACATCGGTTTATCAAACTAATTAAATGAAACACGATAGGAATAGTTAGCCAATGCTATTATACATCCTCCTCTATAGCTATTTTTTTCAAAGGATTTTTTTTTCCAAAATAACGAGGTTTTTGTAATATTCCCAGTCTCAGCTGGATAAAAAAATTCTTCGATTTTCTCTTGTTTATACAAGAAGTTAAAAAAAAAAAAAAAAAAAATCATTAATTTACCCACGCAAAAGCTTATAACAATGTAGTTATTCAACACCTTAACTAAGTCAATACGCATCAATGTTCTATTGTCGGCCCTTCACGAAATTCGTAGCCGAATCTCTCTACACAATCGGCGGTGGTACAATCCACATAAATGGTACGGGAAGTGGAAAGCCATGAGCAACTACTTTAGACCAGGAAACACATCTGTGCAATACCCTGCTTTCACTTTCACTAATAGTTTCATTAGATGAATAGTAACACTCCGATTTAAATTGTGTTGCGGAATAAGGTACGTTCATTATCTGAATTGAAGTAAGTACCGACTAAGGTACCTACTTCAGGATGGTATTTTTGTACCACTGGCGAACTCGAACTTGAGGGAGATTGTTAAAACCAACTTACGCCAGGAGATCCATCAATTAACTTGACTTAACCTCCTATAGTGATCCTCATTTTAAGAAAAAGTTGCGGAGACCGCACAAAGTAAGGGATCTATACACAAGATAGAATTAAATTGACTTTAGATGCCTTAGATTGCAACACTAATGTCAATGTTTCTAAAGGTTTGGGCTATATTAATGGCCGTGACAGTAAGTTAATCGCAATTTTCTTTACCAAAAACAGACAAAACCACAAACACTAAACACAGGTCAGCTAAATAATATCAGGTAGAGTACAGTTTAGTTCAATAAATATTTGCAAAGGCTTACGTATAAGTTTACTTAGGTATCAGCGGAACTTCATTCTCCATCTCCAAACTATTCTTGTAAAAGGGAGAAAAGGCCTCTCAAGTTTTACCATCTGACCATAGATTTGAGGTTCCAGATTTTTGGGAATCAACATCAGGAGCAAAGAAATAAGAAACTAGAACAAATTATACACTTCTCCCATGACTCTACACAGGAAAGTTATTTTTACTTAGGATGAAAATATCGTGACTAATTAACTAATAAACTTGTGGACATGGCCTAAGTAACAGGGAGAAAATCTGAGGATATTATAGTTTCCAAATCGGGGGCTAATCTATAGACCTTTCTTCGGAGACGCACTACTGGGTTATGACACAACTCAAATAAAACAATATAGGGAATAGTAATCAGATAGGTGGAAGATATGTTCTTCTAGTATCAAATGGTCCTTCGAACCAAATCGTCAAAAAAGAAGGGGGCCTCTCTCTACGAAGGGGTTATAACCCGAGTCCGGGTCAATTAAATACAGGCCGTTCTTACCTGCGGGGTTTTAAAAAAAAAATTGTAATCTTAAACTAAGTATTGACCCAATACATATTAATTCTGATTTTCCCCCATTTGTAAAGACAGTTGAGTAGGCTATTAAGTAAAAAGCTTATGAATTAATAAGTTACAAATAAACATAGCACCACTTTATCGAATGAAGAGCAATTGTGAGTTACATATGGAGTTAGTAATTGAAAACTAAGGCTATGACTTCACCGTTAAAAATCAGTACCCTGAAATAGCTAAACAAAATACTTTCAAATCACACCCAATTCAATCTGTAATTTTCTACTTAAATTCAGTTCTTTACCAACTAGCAAATGAAACGAATACTCAAAAATGATTATAATAATAACATCATTGTACGAATGCTTCCGCTTAAATGTAGTAAGCTAGAGGATTGAATTACGAAACTCAGCAAAATAGTTCACTAAACTCATACGGGAATTAACTCTGGTTCCTCAAGAAATTGTGAAGATACACCACATCTTTGCAAAAAAGAATTGAGATTTTGGGAGCGAACTTAGGAAATTCTAATAAATCACACTCCCAATAAAACCACAAATCGGAGATCCCATGGAGAATATTGGAAACAACAGTTTAAGAGCAAGAAACATCCTAGGCCAAGAATAAAAGTAGGATGCATAACGCATTACACCACGTACGATATAGAATACCACTTAAAAGTTAGACTTTATCTCACAAACACATTTTGACAAGCATTAAGATTGAAAGCATGTCCGTTTAAGACTAAAATCACCTCCTCGTTAATCCACAGGACGTCTATGGCGCCATTAGACACCAATTTCTACCCTACTCTTTGCTAATAGGTAAAAGCTTTGAGCAATTGTTTCAATCCCGCAGTCAATGAAAAAATTTATATACTACCGGACGATGTAGACTATATTCCGAAATCCGATATCTTGACAATAATTTCGAGGATATTTGACGGCTTTATATCTTTGTGACAGCTAGTTTTCATTATAAGAGAATTAATGAAGCCACCATAATGTCCGTTGTATCAGACTATGAATATTACAAATGAGTGCCTCATAGAGGTATTCCAGCCTAGAAAGCACGTATGGTTGGGAAGCGATAGGGACACGGAGATTCCTTGAATTCTTAAAAGTTTTTAATATTTGGACAACAAACAAATAAAAGACGGTTCATTGATATTCATAGATACAGTTGGTACTGCCTAACCAGACGTTGGTTAACACTTTAATGTAAAAAGTTTTGAGTATGACGCTTTAGAATTTACCAGAGCAACCAAAAATCGAAAGAGTAAAATACAGAGAATTCTAGTAACAAGGGATAAATTATTCACAGCACATAAGAGAAAATACGAGCAAAAGCTCTGGCTCTATTTCCAGTATCCATTGTGTTTAGATTAATTAAAGACGCGATGGGCTTCAGGATGCGTTCACTCACATGTTAGATCCGGTTAAAATAACTCATCCTGTCTAAGAGTTTAACTCAAGCGTTTGTTAAAAAAAAAAAAACATGGAGGTTTTGCCCGGACATTTGAGAGCGATAGACTTAAAAGGAAGTTCATGTAACACTAATCCAAAATTTTCGTATTATAAAAATATGCTTTTTAGCGTTAATGACGATTTCTTATTATAAAGTGCTGTATCAGGTTATCACTTAACACAAATGTAATCACATTAAAGTCCTCAACCCAGACTAATTAAAATCTCGCTGAGGCTAAATAAGTCAGTCATAGTCTTAATCATTAGTCAAAGGGGTTTCAGATAATGAGTTAAACAGCATAACTAGACACAAAAATATCGGACAAGATGAAGCAAATCGGCTCAATAAATTCAATAACAGAAAACAGTTAGATTTAACTCGACAAAAATATGATGATGCACTAAGTAGCTATGACTTAACCTACTTCTGCTACCCGTCTGAACTTAAACCGTTTACTTATGCTTCAAGGTAAAAAGCCAAAACTAAGACTTACAGAAATCCTTACTAGTTAATGTATGACACCTTTCCTTATTAGCTCTGAACCAAAATTAAGTAGTTATAGGAAGAAGAAAATTTTGGTCTTTAGTACTAAACCAGGAATATGGCTAGCCGATCAAATCTGGAACTTCATCTGACTTTGGATGTAGATTATTTCATCCAGTTTTTCACTATTAGAATTATAGTTACTTGAAAAATCTGACATCGCAAGTAAACCTTTCACGATGGAGTAGGGTCAAGCAAACTAATCAGTAGGTGAACATGGTATAACCACTAATTAATACTTCCAGGTTATGAATGGTAATTTTAAATCAAGCCAGACCCATTTAACAATAATATATCTAACACCAATGGAAAAGTGTTGTAAATATACTGCTAAGTCGGACAGTGATTTGAAGACAAGTATATCGATAAGTCCTTTCCTAGACTTATCGTATCATTTAGAACCAATTTAAATTTAATTTATGAAAATTAAAACTTATAAGGATAAGATATATTAGTCTTATCAGGACATTCTCGGGGCCTTATTTGATCTATACCAACCTTTCACAGGAACTTTTCGACAACTATAAATTATCAAATGAGGGTCAAAACCTCCGTTGATATAGTAGGATGTTTTTTTAAAAAAAAAATTTTGATACGAACGAATCCCAATAGGATTCAAAGGTATCCGCTGAGTTACTATAGTACCTGGAAAACTATCATAATGAGAAACTAGTAATAGATGGGAACGGGAAAGCCAAAAAAAAAAAAAATAAATAAATCATTTGCCTGAAGCCTTAAGGGAAAGAGTCACGGCTAACGTGGAATCAATACCCGTTGTAATTATGAAGAAACATGACAGTAATCCTCAGGGGATACCGCTTCGTGATAAACGTTCAAAAAAAACCAGAACAATAGGAACAATAGTTCCATCGTCAGGAACCATAATTTAGTCAATAACAACGATAAGCCATTACTCTGACTTATCGTATCATTTGCAAACAAAAAAATACTACGAGCTTATTAAGTAAATTATCCCCCAATGGGTCTTCCTATAATGCCGAGTTAGACCTCGCCATATTATTTGCATAATTATGAAGAAAATGTGGTATCTCGAACTTGTTAAAATCTAACTAAGATAACCAGATAAGGCATAGAGGCGCCTTATCGTATCATTTGCACAACCATTAAAATAAAATTACTTCTCCACGCACATATAAATTTGAGTCTTGATAAGGCCAGAGGCGCCTTATCGTATCATTTAAAACCATCTTATTAATTAACTTATTAGAAGGAAACAAGTCAGTTTCTCGATAAGATGTGATACACCTTATCGTACCGTTAGCAAATCAATAATCAAAATTATAGAACCTCCACAACACTAATAAGTTTTCCATAAGGCAATGAATCTTATTCGATAGTTACCACAGTTATCCCTTACGATGAATAATTTTTGGAATAGCTTGCTTAAGAAATACTTGTAAAGAAAAAATGATTTTATTTTATTTTCTTTGAAGGATTACTGTTATTTTTCTCTTTTCAGAATGCTTCTCATAATCACTACTAAAATTTTGTATCGTAATAAGCATCATCGATGTCACTGTGGGTTACTCCTGTATCATCCACCGACCATAATTTCTGTTATCTCAAATAAATTTTTCAGACAAATGATAAGACCTAAGTCTTATCGTATCATTTCCACACAGTATTATTAAAGTTTTCCAATTCAACACAATAATTTGTTTTTGATAGCTGGATATATTTTAATCACGAGGTAAGGCATAGAACGGCCTTACCGTATCATTTGCACAAAAAAGTTACTGCTTAGTATTATCAAATATAAACACTAGTTAGGATGCCAATTTACAGACTTCAAGTTAACTATTAGATTAATACTTTGAGCTGTACTCAATCGATCAGTAAGAAGTAAAAGGACAATTTTCGATAAAAGGATAGATTTGTTTGATGTTTACATATCGTTTTAACCCTGAACTCAGTAATATAAATACTTTACCAGAAGAACCTAATTAAAATTAGGCTTGTTTTAGGTATGTGTGTTTGCATGGGTGGAAAAAAGCGGGTATATAGGTATTAAAAATCTTCGAACTTATTAAACCACTAAACGGAACCAAGAATGATCATTCCGCGTATGCCTAATAATAAATCTTATTTGAGGGGCATGTGCTGAACCATTCAAGCGCTGCCTCTTTTCTTATCATTCTCGTCAATTTAGAAAAATCTCTAGACCATCTACATTACAAGTGTAATGACAAGGCAAGGAATAATTTATATAGTCTTAGGTGATGATGGGATAAAAGATATCCGATCAATACTTTGTAAGATACTTGCAGCAGAAAATAATTATAAGATCTTTGAAACATATACCATCGTGACTAGTATAAGAAGAAAGGTGTAACCTAGTTTTGCTAAGGAACCTTTTAATAGAAAATATAGTGCTTTAAAAAAGAAACTTTGATTTAATCAAATATTCCTCCGAAACTTTAATTAGATGTGAAAACTAAAGCAGAAAAAGCCCATCTTTTCTCACTTTAACGCTTCCAATCTTGGAGTAGATATCTATCAAAAAATTAACATGCATCTTAGAAACGGTAATAGTATATAAATAAAATAAAATTAGCACGACTTGGATTCTCAAGTGTTTCCGAAGGAGAAACATAAAAATTTTCCAAAATATATATAGATATATAAAGAAATAAAAACAAAAGTAATTAATGATGAACATCCATGGGTTTATGAAAAAACAAACCATCCTTGACAAAGGAAGGAAACTTTCTCTGGATTTTGCAAAGAGAAAATTTTGGAAAGAAGAACAAACGCTTTCTATAAAATCTTTTTTAAATTGTGATTGTGACTCCTACCTTCAAACTCCGAATTAAAAAGTTTTTTTTAGACGTCCAACAGCGATAGCAGAAGTTAGTTCGGTAATAGTATTTCAATTATAAACATATGACTGATATCCTATGACTAGTATACAATTAGATCTGTAAATTTGCGCGATTTTATTCATGAGGGCTAAAATAGGAACCTAGTGTAAAAGCAAAATTACAACTATTCGATGTCACGGTTCCGCTTTACACAAAATGGGTATATGAATTACGTTATATGATTCAACTTAATTAGTGCATAAATTAAAGGCTGTCTTCTGGAAATATTCTATCTTAATAATTGCTGAAAAAAAAACTGTCAGAAAAAAAAAAAAAAATAAAAAAATCGAAACAAAAAATACACATGTATATATAAACGCAAAAAAACAAAGGGTTAAAAGAAGAAAATATTTTTTCCTCAAACCCAGAAAACGTTTCATTTTATTTTATGTGTGGTAGGACCTTGATGGACAAGAAGATTAGTCTTAATATTCTTGACCTGGGATTTCAAAAAATAACTTATTTTAAACACATCGACAAATAACTGACGAAAATTTTGCTAACTATCGGTTGTTTTAAAGTCGGGCTTTACCTGGTATGATTTTATAACATATAAATAATAACATGGAATTTCAAAAAGTTAGGAAAAATACGAAGAAATAAATTCACAAAGTCTGAGTAACAGGCTGCAGCAACTGTTGATCTACATGTATGTGACTAGAAAATTCTTTTTTTTAAACAAAGAAATGAATTTGCTAGATATCAGACTTAATAAATAAATAAAAGCTTAAAAAAAAATACTTGCTACTGTAGCATTCACTGATTTTTTTAGTAAACGATACATTTTTAGGATTCAGAAGATATTGTATTATGATCAGTTTCTATAAACATAAATGAGAAAGGTTGTACACCTAACGATATTGTTATTTAATGTCATCATGTAGTAGATAGTCATATTATTTTGGGTCCCTTAATCAAACTAACGACGACAAGTACCAAGAAAGGTTCGGTTAAGATAAAAATACTGAAAAAATCTTATATAAAGTATAATAGTTATGGATAAAAGGATTTTTCGAAAAAAACTGAACTACATTCTTAAGTCAAAAGCTGGTTTAAAGGTGCCATGTATAAACAAAAATTACTATAAATAGAGTTAAAATTAGAACCAAATATTAACTTACGTAAGAGGAGAATGAAAATACTCTCTGTACCTCTGAGAATTATAGGAAAGTAAGTTTGACTTCCGTCTTCGTAGCATCTATCTAGTTAAATGTATTGGTATGATCTCAACCACCTCTAATAGCAAAATTAATGTCTTTTCAGTTGGCTGTTTCTAATGTAAATCCAAAAAATATGTTAATTGTATAGTAAAAATAATAAAACGTGTGGAAAAAAAATTACAACTCAAAATATACGACAGGTAAAAAATAAAGAGGCTTTGTATTAAAAATGGGGTAGTATTAAGATATTGTATTATATTCTAAGTGTTTTAAAATAAATAAAAAATTAATAATAATATTGATGATGAAAAGTTTTGCTACCCACATCAAAAATTGTAAAAAAGCTCCAAAAAATAAATGCTTTCCATAAAAAACCTTTTTGAGTTCCTAGAATTAAAGAATGATAAACAAACAAAAAAGATTTGAAAAAAGGGTATGAAAAAACGGAGGAAAATGTAACACTCCAAAGGTATAAAGTATGAAATAATATATAGTTATAGTCTATAGTGGAATAGTATATAAGGGTTAGCTTTAAGAATGTACATTTATGAAAAAAGGGGGAGCTTATATTCCTCGGGACAGATCGAGATTGGCGAGACGGGAAGCAATCTCGATCAGCAAAGCTCTTCAGGAATAACTTGGCTGGTATAAAAGCCATTATTTCGCGTTCCTAAAGGGGAGAGTCAGATTTAAGAGTTGAAGGGAGGAAGATATTCTCCCGAGGGGAACGTTCCAGGTTCTCGCTCGGGAACCATCTCCCCTCCTTTTGACTATATAAATTAAAATACTAAGTTTAATTGTTCACTTATAGGGTTAAGACAATTATGTACAGATTGTGTCGTATTCAGAATAAATACCGTACTCCGTCAAAAACCCCACTTGGGATGATATATGTCTTTTCACCTTTACTCCAACATACAACATTATTTCTCCATCACTCTCTCTCACACTGCTCGGCCTACGCCTATTATCTTCCTCCCACATCATAAAAATAACATTAAATAAATCAGAGAGCCCGTTATATTTTGGTGACAGCGGAAATTGGGCTTGTTAGCTCATTGGTTGAGGAGGTTAATAGTAAAGGTGAGGAACAAGAAAATGTTCCATTCTTTCCCTTGTGGTGGCTGACGGAGGAAAACCACATGACACGCCAAGCAGGTACAGTTTTTGCCCTCGAGCGAAAATTTTGTCCGCTATAGATTCATCAACTTACGCTTATTAATCCTAAACATAGGAAACGGTCACGAGCCTCGAGCCTTTCCGAACCATTGCTTTCCTTTAGATTTCAAGACATCGTCATCGCGGAAAAATAACTATTTACCGCTAACTAATCCTAAATATATGAAACGGTCACGAGCCTCGAGCCTTTCCGAACCATTGCTTTCCTTTAGATTTCAAGACATCGTCATCGCGGGAAAAATAACTGTTTACCGCTTACTAATCCTAAATATTTGAAACGGTCACGAGCCTCGAGCCTTTCCGTACCATTGCTTTCCTTTAGATTTCAAGACATCGTCATCTCAAAAAATAAATCAGTTATAAACGGATTATTAATCCAGGTATAAGATACGGTCACGAGTCTTTCCGTACCTTTTGTTTTCCAATAATTTACACGGCATCCTCATCGACAAGACAGCAGCGAGTCATGTTTTAAAAGGGGAAAAGTCGTAAATACATATATATATACGCTAAAAGGTGCTATAACCACATTGATTTACGGATTTATATTAAAAACAAGTGAATCTGCTAACTTTACATAAGAGAGGGATTGAGTTCTCTCTTTTATGATAAGAATATTTGCAGAACGGGTCTAAATTTATATTTAGTCGTGTGAATGATATTATTTCAATCGAGATCAATTAGAGCAATACTAAACATGTGGCAATTCGTAAATAATGGGTTGGAATCCAAATGAGAAAAATGCTAGCGTGAGATTCTAAGATAATTTTACAATGTTAAAAAAAAAACGGCTTTTACAGTTAACGTCTCAAATCACCAGAAAAATAATAAGCAGGCACATGTATGTATGGTGACCTAAGACACGTAAGGTTGGTCTCCAAACATGAATACTATGGCTACTTAATTAGATAAAAGTTAAGAAACCCTTTGGTAGCGCGTTGAAATGTTCTCCACTTGGGGTCATCACATCATCCACATCCACACAATGGCATCTTAAGGCACAGCTACATAAGCTCAAACAGCTACATAAGCTCAAGTTCTGCATAATTGTTTTTTAAAAATGAATTATTGTCACCATACTTGGCGCGGGAGTAGGCATGTCTTACAACCCTGTAGGTCTTAATTCACATACAACATGAATGATAATAGATTCTGTATATCCCCGCACAGATGGAACAAGAAAAATCATTTTCCGAATTAGTAACAAAAACGTTTATATCATAATGCTCAGATTTCCATGTGGTGACTAGTCGGTCCCACGTGGTAAACTACGATGATTTAAAACAACTATGAATGTTGGTTATTGAAAAACTCTTATAACCATTGTTGCTTTTCTTTCTTCCATCTAAATTAAAATTCCACCAAGGATTCCCAAGCAAAGTAAAAAAGAGGGGTACATTTTGTAAGGATATACTCAATATTACAACTAAGGGTTCAAAGTGGCTATATATTCATGGATAAACGAAAGATATATACAAAATTTCAGATGACAAGCCTAAAATATTTTGGAAAAAAATTATTTTATACCCTTACCCCGCATAAAATATTTTGGAATCAGAAAGGGTAGTAATAAAGAAGACTTCCCCAAACTACAACACCTACAAGAAGAAGATAATTGAATAGACGGGAATAGCATAAAATAGATTCTGTTCATAGCATAGTTATCATAACATGTTCATTGATCATTATGATACAGGAGATATTATGACCATAACCTCGTCAGGGCAGGCTTTCTCCATCTTCATCACTTCATCGCACTCATTTACCTTAAGCCTGCTGGAACAACTTTTTCCCATCAGGACTTAAACATGAATCATAACATGGGTGAAACATTAGTGAAAGCAGATATACATCTAAATATTGTGATAGGATCTGGTAAATAAGTTATTGCATCACCTAAAGATAGGAGTACAATATTTATAAAGGTTCAACAGCTTTAAGTTTACCAGTAGGTTCGACTGTCAAGTTAGCAATCCCTGACCTACAATTATAAATGCATGATCCTGTTAATGGCAGCTTAATCAAAATTATATTACGAGTAATTTGTGGTTAAATAAAAAACGCTATTGCATATTTCAAGGGAGAAAAAAATCAAGGGAACCAGTCTCCATATGAGTGCTTATATCATCATACTCCTTGGTCTCTCGCAAGAATAGGTGAACAAAACTTCGTGGTATAAAACTGATAATTTATGACATACCATAAAATAGACTAACTCAGAACAATTACATTGCGGCTCATTGATTCAGCATAAAAGATGGTTTAGCTCCGACCTTATTTCACAAGCTGAATTCTATACCAAAGGGACGACCTTTTCCATATAACAAAAGACATGTATGTGCATGAATACACAGGAATAGTGGTTTGAATTCAATGAAATTGGAAGATCCATTGAGACATGCATTCGTGGCTAATACCTTTCCCAAAAGAATTTATGTTACCTAGTAGAAAGATAATTATTAATAAATGTAGCGTGTTATATTATATTCCCTATGAACGTTTTCGTCAACGCCATTCCAGTAACGAGGCAGTATAGTCATTAAAGAAAACTGAGATAAAAGAAAGAAAAGCAGTTAAATGTATTCTAATTTAACGTTTACTCTCTTTAATTCAGAAAACGAAAACAAAATCCTATTAATTTAAGACACTCCAAGGGGACAAGTTAAAAGAAACCCAACTCATAGAATTGGAATATCAAATGTTAGGCTTCCGCATTTTATATTGATATTACGGCAGCGGAGGCATATGGATATATGAGGAAACTAAAATCAATAAGCTCACTGAGAAAGACGGGAAGAGAATAAATACAGCACGCCTATTTAAATGTAGCTTCCGACTATTTCAAAATATACGACAGGAAAACGAGACATTTGTTCACATTTTAATATGTTTGCATTTCTAATTAGCATAATTACACATTAACTTTGTTTTGAATTATCACATGCCATAGGATGGTGTACAAAATGAATTCAGATGCATATGCTTACATCAACAAAACTCTTTCAAACTTTGCCTCAAGCAAAGATATGAATAACTAAGCTTATTCCCCTGAATGTAGTAGTTATGTACTGATGCAAAGTGATACACTAAGGTTACGTTTAACATATCGGTAAGGGTATTACATTCCAAGGATTGTGGAGGGGTAAGTCGAGTGTAACTTTATGTAGTGATGCTATGTTTGGTTGCATAGTACTAGTGATAGACTATAACGTATTACGAGACTCATATGTCGTAAATTTTACCGCATTGACGAACTGGATTTTGTTCACCTAGGTGAGCCTTTGAAACTTCAGTTTAAAAAACTACACAGTATTACTCTCTAATAGCTTCATTTTGGTGTATCACATGTCATCGGTAGAACAATCTAATATAATTTTGAATTTGAAAATTACGTAACCTTTGACCTCAATATGCTCATGCCCAGAGCTACATGAAGCCATATTGCCAGCATATCGATAGCAAAAAAAAACAGAAAAGAAAAATTCAAACTCTGAGCTAAGATATGACGGTCATAACGGAAAATGGAGAATGAGAAAGAGAGAGGGGAGAAACGGACGGTGTGCAATACCAATCTATATAGCTTATATCGCCTTAAAGTCAAAAGCTAAATAAAATTACAAAAGATCGACTAGACTCGTGTTAACATACGAGGCACAGGGCAAACGGGTACATTAGATATTCCGGTCAATTTTAACCTACGATGTATTTATAACATTGTAAGACTCAACTTAAAAAAAAATCTGATTGGTAAAGATCTAATTCAAAAACTAACATAACGGTTATTCATTGGGAGGATAGTTACCCTTTTACAACTAACTTAGAAAGCGATTAGCTTACACCTAGATGAAGTTATTTCATTGGTGCATAACCCATATGTTGCACCCGAGCATAAACAATTTTTATGATCAGACCAAAAGTAAACTTCAAATTTTTCCCCATCAAAGTCATTTGATCTAATGCCAATCATATCACGAAAACAATATTTTGACCATATTAACCAAACAAAACGGAAAATTTTAGTGGCTGTTTATCTTGCGCTAGCCCCGTCTCCTCACAAACTATATTCTTTTGCTAATTTAATCGTACTCAAAATAAGGAACAGCAGGGCCAAAAAATAAAAGTAAATTAAAATAGACTATTAAATTGTTTTTATATTACTTGAGATCTTTTTGTGTATGATTAGTTTCATCAACCAACCAAATTCTACAGGCCATGTAGTAAGAAGGAGTTTTTTGGCTGGAAAGCTAAATACAATAAATTAGTTATAAAGTTTATCTACCTATCCCGTATTTAAGGGAAGAAGTTTTTTTTTAAATCAACTTAGGAGGGATAAAATCCAGCCTTGACCATGGAAGAAAGTACCACAAACCTTTTGTTAGAATTACACTGTCAGGAATTCTCAGAGAAGAGCTACATTAAATAGTTTTATTGACTGTCCGTTCTTTCAGCCACCCGCCACTCAACTAACATCTCAATCTAAATAGGATTTTCAAGGCAGCAGAGAGTATCTCTAATCCAAAAAAAGAAACTTATGGATCTACAGTCAGAATACAAAAGCATAAAAATACAACATAAATCTGTCATTTAAAACAACTTCCGATTATCTCCCAATGGACACACACTTTTTTGACAGTCCCTTTGGAAATCGATATAGTTTGTCACGGAAATACAGTAATAAAACGAGGGACAAGTATTTCTATCAAATGACAAATAGATTGAACTGAGTTTGAAGTCCTCCTACCGATGTACATAGAGGTAACGTTTTCCAAGAAAAATCTTCTGAGAGTAAAAAGACAATAGTTTTCGTTTGACGGATTTTCAAGTATCAAAAAGGTATCTTATTTCTAAAAAGGGTACTTTTTCATGATTTAGAGGATCATAAAAATTTATGGGTTGTGAGCAGACCCCACGACTCAGCTTGGTACACGAAAGCAAAAGTTTCCTTTGAAAAAGAAACTATAATAAAAACGAATAAAAATAGGACAAATGGAGAATGACAAGAGCAGTTGCGTCACCTCACTTAGCAATTATCAGAACTATTTTAGACAAAAAAACAAGAGTCACTTCACCATAATCGAGTGAAAAGAAATCCGTATAAAGGCAACCCCATTTTACCGTTATGAAATATTACACATTCTTAACATCCGCATTCAATAAAATACCCTATAGGATTGGACGACGACCACTTACCGTGATAGGTCAGAAGTAAATACATACAACTATCAACCGAAGAAAAACACCGCTATACATGATTATAATAGCGATCGGTTGGACACGAAGGTGACAAAAAGCCCACTTTTCGGGCCACAGAGTCCATATCAGTCAAAAAAAATTTATTATTATCAGTGTCATTTTGTCAGCCCCGGTGAAAACATACTCTGGCCTGATTTTTCTAACTTCCGTTTACGGAAACTACGGTCATTTTACTCGTGCTATACCCTACATGATATACTCAAAAATAGTATTCAAGAAAATTTTCGTGACTCAATATTTAATTATGGGATAGTACAATTTAGAGAATTAAAAATGGAATGTTGAAGAAAAAAGAGGGCAGTGGGTTTTAAAAAAAAACCAAATACAATTAAAAATAAATTGAGAAAGACTTCGGTACGTGAAGGATTTAAGAAGATAATCTACCCTATTCAAATATATACTTACAATAACGGTAAGAGAACTCAAGTTATTAATTCACATTGTTCATTCTCACTTCGTTTCATTTTTCTCTTTACTTGCTTACTCCCCATTCTACTTTCGAAAATACACTACATGTTAGTGCAAGTAACACCACTTTACTAAGAGAACAGCCACCATCCAGAGTTTGAAAAGGTGCAAGAATCAACGACCAATAATTAAATGTTCCCTTTTTATGTATACGTTAGTTAATATAAATGCATGATATAAGCCCCACTCGTAATACCTAAACTTAAATAGAACGAACCATACAACAAAAAGGTATAAGCAGGAGGTGGAAAGTAAACCACTGTAAAGGAAGAGTTTTGATCTCATAAATAGGTTTAACTTCCTCTCCTTCAATCTCGTATGTTCAAGCAAAACATTTCTAAGGCCAGCGAAGCACCAGTGAAGGGGAAGGGAAGGATTGTTCACATAATATATAATCATATAAAAGGCCCTGAATATCAATATTATCTTGGGAGGAGACTGAGCCAAAATCAGGAGACAGAAAGAAGTAGAACAGCCTACTTCCATTGATATTTACATAAGAAGTTTTATCATAAACAACATGGGGTCACCTGTAGGAGGAGTCTCTCAAAAACATCCAGAATAGCACTTATAATCAGAAATACACTGACCTATGTCTGACTCATACACAACAATTTGCAATTTAGCAGTGTTTAAACCATATTTGATAAAACAGAATTGTCAAAGAATTAAATAGGAAGGCGACAAAACAAGAACACTAGCACATCAATAAGTATACCTCAGCTATTAGGAGCACAAAAGATTTGGACATATAAATTCTAAATTATAACTAGTGAGCTACTATGGTAGATATGTAGAATGCATTCACTTTCCTGGAGTCAATATACTTATGACATATATACTAATGGGCAAAAGGAAATTTTTGTTGGAACTGAAGGAATACATGATAAGTGACATGGTTTTCCTGTATGGTCAAATTCGTTCTTAAATACAGTTATAAATGGAGCGCAGACGGAAAAACCTACGCAGGTATTTCTGAAGGCATAAAGACAGCCAACATCATAAAACGTTTCCCGGCTCGTTTTACCTTTTCAAGGAAACAATATATTCATAAAAAAGTGAATTAATTCATTCATCCCGAATAAAAAAGCAAAGTATTGTTTTTTCTTTACTTAAATTATGTTCTTAACACAAGTTGAGCTAACGACGGTTCAACCATTACAAAAGTTTTGTCATTCACATAGGTACATCATAAAGCGTTTATGACACCCCGAAGGTTTGTCTTGCACTAAACCTTCCTGTATCGTCAAAAGATTCTAGGTTAACTTAGAAAATCCTTCTGATTAAATAGGAATATGGTTATTTACCTTACAAGGTCAACTTCTGAACTGTTATTTGGCTCCCATTGACAAATCTTATTTTAAATAGCATATAAATAACGGGACTGATCATTAAGTAAATACCAAATCTTGCTACATTTCATTCACGGTATTCCTTTCAAAGTTTTTAGAACAAAAAAATTTATAACACATGATAATTTTCCTTAAAAACAAAAGAAATCGAAAGTAAATAGATAGGGATTACAAAATCAAGTTAAAAAAAAGAAGTATGGTACATACGCAAAATTAGAACATGAAAACTCCACAAAATCGCCGACGGCATCTCTCCTCGCATAATACTTCTTTACAGACACAAAGAGAAAACATGCTATTATGTGGATGCAGTAGCTGGAAACGTCACCATAAAATTAGCACGCAAATGCGCGGATCGCATCGATTAAAGCCAAAATCATTTGCAAAAATAAATAATAAAAAATTATAGCTGCACAATTCTAATTTAATAACTCCGTTAACTTTAATAGACTTAAACCACAAGCATGCTAAAAGTATTTTACATGGGAAAATACTCCCTATAACAAGCCGGTTATTAAATAGTAGACACCCAAGAATAAAATGAAACGGTTGGGATAGTTTAAAAAAACAAATATGGAAGCCCAGCAGTAAGCCGTGGAGGTTTTATAGGAAAGGTGAAGTAATCGAACACTTTAGGCTAAATCAATTTGGATTGACCAATACCAAGTTTTCTCCTGGGAATAAAATTCACTTTATGTAGGTAATGTTCATCACATATTTGACTCAAGTAATAATACTAGCTAGTAACTTCCATGCTCCCTTTCGAATTAGTAA
Organism: Sinodicranocentrus sp. ZH6; assembly: GCA_027743935.1. Lineage (NCBI taxonomy): Eukaryota > Metazoa > Arthropoda > Collembola > Entomobryomorpha > Entomobryidae > Sinodicranocentrus > Sinodicranocentrus sp. ZH6. The sequence continues at coordinate 26,049 of JAHZNA010003089.1, read as the reverse complement.
AACATGAGGATAAATACAACAACAACCCTCATTAAACATACATAAAGGGGTAATCAATATTATATACCTGATCAGCATGTAGTAGAAACCTCCAAGATAAGGACAGGCAAAAAAATTAGGGTGAAAACTAACTAAAATTAAGTTTTTTAACCACACTTTGTCATTACTATAAAAAATTACTAACCCTGAACCTGGACTGGGGAATATCTCGAGGAATAAAATTAACCAGCACAATTTTCTTGTGATGAGCCAAAAAAGACCACCGACCTAATGTAATAAACAATTACAACTAAGATATATATAAATAGTTAGAAGACTATAATGACAAAAATGATGGGTAAAGTAAAGATAATCTTAACAGTTAGTAACCTACTTAATTTTAGAAATTGTATGTGCACTAAGGTTGTTCAAGGTAGGGAAATAAAATGATATGAGTTAATTTAAACAAAGAACGACTTAACCCAAAAAACCATAGTTAAAAAAAAATTAAGATTTCATGAAATGAAAAGTTTGAGTTCAACGATCCTAAGAGTCGAAGGAAGCACGAAGAATGTGCACCCTACTCAAATAGGTAATCAATAAACACAAAAGCTGTGTACCTGTCTAAACCAAAATCAGAGTGCTAGTTAAACAAAAACGTTCAGAGATACTTGAGAAAGTATCATGTAACGCAGGAAGGCTGTGAACCCTGCCGCAGGACATGATACAATGTAACTTCTAAAAAATATGAAACAAATGAGAAATATATGAACCTTTTTAAAAATGTACGAACCGAAAAAATAAACAAGAAACATAAGCGCTCTTCATAATACCATGGTACGTAGGTTAACAACAAAATCAGATCTGAGTATCTGGGCACCACTGTGACTAGCAATCGGTGGCAATGCTTAACCATAGAGAGAGTGGAATGCCCGATGCGCATTAGGGCGCCAGGCTCGCTGTTGAGTAACTGGGTGTTGCTACCCGGTGGATGGACTGAGTCGTGCGCAACCAAATCTGATTTTGTTTATAAATTATGCAAAGCATATTAAATCAAACCTAAGGTCTGTGTACTAGGTTTTGATCGTATAAGGCAAATGGCTGTGTACTGTCTTGTATTAGCAACATTAAATCAAATCAAAGGTCTGAGGACTAGTTTTTTTCTTACAAGGCAATGGCTGTATACTGCCTTATAGGAGTAACATTAACCGTAAACCTAATGTCTGTGTACTAGGTTTAAATATAAATTTAGAAGAACATGTCGGATCGCAACAATAACAAAGTACAATCCAAGTAAATCATGAGAATAAATAAAAAATACGAGGCCTCGCTGAAATTCACTCTGGACAAAAAAGAAAAAAAGATAGGGCAGAAACAAAATTCTATAAAAAACTAAATAAACAAACAAAACAACTGGGAGTCCGTCCCAAACAATTGTCTAATCTAAACGATATAATAAAATATGGAAGTATGCCGGAATCAAACGGTAGATAATTAGCACTTAATAGATTATATTAAGCAAAAAAAAATTGTAATGGAAATACTCCCCTCCAAGATAATTATTGTGAATAAGAATACCGTAATAAGTATCGATTGGATAGGATACACGTTGTCACATATTAGGGTACATATCACAAGCTCCTCCCTACGTTCGGATATTTTCACTACCTGGCCGAGCGGACCAGGAAGTTATCATACTAAACAACTGTCGAATAGCTAGGAGCTAACCCAGTGCTACTTAAGCAGTCAAAGAAGCAACATCCTCCGACCAGCAAGCAGAAACCAAATCTATTCACCAAGTGTAAAAAAGTGTTTGCACCCTTGTTCATCGCAGAATATAATCAAAAGAAGAAGAAAATAAAAGTGAGCACAATGATCAGAAAAGGAAGGAACGAAGACTATTACAAACCAAACATGAGCCGACCAGGCCGATATCATTGGTCACCACCACCGTTTACATACACGAATAATAGGAGGCTACATTCGACCCCCTCGCATAACTTACAATTAGAGCACCAACAATTGTCAAGACCAAACCAGCCAGGATTACTAGCTTACAATGAGGAAAGAGTGCTATTAGCAGCAATACAGGATCTCTCAAACTCTATACGTCGTCTAAATGAGTTAGAATGGAGAATTAAAAGGATCGAAAATTCAATACCACAACCGCTTAAAACCATTATAATCAAAGGGCTTGACGATAAGGAACACGAAACTACACAGGACCAACTGAAGTTGATTGGGAATATATTTTTCAGATTGGACATAAAAGAAGTTGAAATTGAAGATGTCTACCGCGTAGGTAGATACGAACAACAATCATCTCTTCCAAGACATTTGGTGGTTAAACTAAACAAAATGGTGGATAAAAAAACAATTCTAGAAAAATGTAAATCTGTAACAATAGATAACGTAAGAATCACGGATCAGTCACCCCGTGACACTCAGAGACAAAGATGGTAACTAAGAAATTTTTGAATACAAAAAACTCGGTACATACTGATTTGTTTAGAAATGAATTCAAGTATATGGAATCAAGCCTCCATTCATTATGACGGACGAGTAAGGATATCTATAATCTTCAGCCCGATCGTACGCCGCCACCACACTTTTGAGATCAAGAATACCAGCAGCGCCCAATTACCCCCACCAGTTTACCACCTCAAGCAGCATCTGAAGAATAACACATAACACCTCTTCACTTTATCATTCCAAGGATATTACCCCCTATCGACTACCGTGGCACAATTGAGAAATAAGTGTTTAAGATTTAAAAAGCCGGTCATAACTTATTGATTCTGATGAGCATCAAAGTGACAACATATTCTTTAGTTGTCTGATAAATTTGTTCTGTATACCTAAATCTGTTCTCTCTTAATTTTGTGTGGTGGAGTATCTAGCATTTAATCCTAAAAAAAAGGGTTCCGTTCTTGTACAAAAAATATGTTATTGGAAGATGGAATTCCTAGCGTGTGGAATCTTGACAACAATGGAAACAGAAAAATGCTGCACAACACCACTAATATTTAGCAAGGATATTCAAAAAAAATCATACCATCCGAGTTCAGAATACCAGCGGCCATCCTTTTACACCCCCGTTCTACCACCTAAAAATGCTGCTAGAAATGATCTATAACAACCTTAAGATCGATCATAAAGCTTATCAATACTGGTCACAAGAATGTACTGGTATCTATTTTTTGATCAGGAAATACTACTGGATTAAAGTTTTTCGAAAACACCAGGACACACTTTCCAGCTAAGCTGCAATTCTCCTTGAGTATATAAGGCTGAACAAATTTACATAAAGAACCTGTAACGTATACGGACCGCATTACAAAAAAAAATTGGGCAATACTAACTCTTGGTGTCTTTATTATCATTGTAAATCTTCTCTCAGTACCCCTCGAAAAAACTTTTAACTGCTTCTACCCTTGTCATTATTCTCGTTTTCTTCTATACTTATCTGAATTCTTCACCGCAAGTTAATTAACCCTACTTCTGACCACCCTAAGGATACTTTCCACACGAATATTCATCCCCGGTAATGGAATCTTCCATGAGCATATGGGACAAGGCGGAGTATAAGGATATACTTACACGGGAAAGGATATCCTTGATTTTTAACCCTATAACGCAACAACAAAGGATGATTCGGATAAATAATATGTCAGGGCGACCTATGACACCCGAATTTTATCAGCTAAAAGTTAATATTGAAACGACTTATAATCGAATCAAACCTCACTTTCTGTGTTATGACTTATGGCTTCGGGAACTCCACGGATACTATCGAATTCTTAATTACTATTTTAAAACCCAAATTATTCAACATAATATGTTTGAACTCTTGGAAAATTCAGAAGACGAAGGTGCTGAAGACTCAAGCAATGATGGCTCGGAGAACACAGGGAGTGAAGACTCAGACCCTGAAATTGAAACTGAGGAGGAAATGTATTCCGATGAATCAACAGACTATGATCGTGATTACGAACAGCCAGAAGACTCAAACTCAGACTCTGAAAGCATAGAGATGATAGACTACGAAATATCTGATCCCGAAAAATGCATCGGAGAAGTCCTTGATTAATTTAGAAACTCACCCAAAATTAGAATCTCAACCTTTGACTTCTTATGCCATTAAGAATTTTCATCTCATACTTCTCTGGTTATCTTAATCTATAAATAACACACCAAATCTACTAACATCTTCTATCTACTCGAGACGGCCTTTTTACTTCAAAAATATAAACTTATCATTATAATTTTCCAGGCATGGCGGCCAAACCAAGTATGTGGGATCTTGAAGAATTGGCCGATATAAGACAAGTACCATTAATATTTACAAAAAGACAGCAAACCATAAGTAAGATTCAAATAAAATTCCTTTCTGCTCATGATGGAGGACAAGTGCATCCAGAGGACGTACAACTAAAAGCCCGTCTGGAGAATATTTACAACACCATCAACTCAAAACATCCACGATATCGATACTGGCTTCACGAGAGCCATGGATATTATGAGTTCTTAAGACTATGCTATAAACTACGGGTTATATGTACTGAAGACCCATCTATTAGTTCAGGATCAGAAGACTCAGACTCCGAAACTATTTAATTGCGTCCCCACACAAACAGTAAAGGGGTTTCTCATTTAATATGTAAAAGGAATAGTTATAAGAGAGAGAGAGAGAGTATATGTTTCCATTATCTTTTCAAAACCAAATGGCTCACTTATTCTTATTGAAATTGACTTTCAAGATAAGATGTATAATATTGTTTACTACATTAAGGATTTATAATAGTCTTCATAAATATAATTGTAATACAAGAAGATCAAAATATTAAGAAATACTTAGAATTTGGATATTTATCAGATATCTACGAGTTTTGATGTATACATATGATTGGACGCTTTCCAGGTGAATATTATAATTTATCCCTAATATTTTTTTAAAAAAATGTGTATAAAATTAAGAAATAATTGGTTAATGATGAAAAACAAGAGGAAAATGTAACCAACCAAGACCAGAGTAATGATGTTAATTGAGGATATCGGGATGAGAGGGGAGAGCGAGCGAATATTGTATGACGATGAAGGGGAATATCCCTACACCATGAGCCATAATACAAGGATATATTCATGTCTCCTCTCTCATCTCGATAACAACGGTAACCTAGATCGCAGAGAAAAGGGTTAGAGAACTGGACAGAATAGAGATGATGCAATAAGTGAATATTATCCAGTCTGAACTAGATTATAGGGCGCTGGCCTATTGGGATAGTATAAAAGAGCATCACGAGCGACGAAAAAAAAAGAGAATACAAGTAGTAGTTGGTCCAGAGACACGGAGAGGAAAGACTCTCCTGACGAGGAGAGCTTTCCCTTCCGTACTCTTCTCTCCCATTACTGCTGCGGGAACATTCCCGTTACCTATTAGCATGGGTATCTTCCCATTACCTATGGAGGTGGGAACATTCCCAAGTTAACCTAGTGAATTACCGCTAATATTTGTAAGCCCTAATTGTATCATAATCTGATAATACGTTTCTAAATAAATACCATGTAATTGACCCCAAATTGGGAGACCATACTAGTGATTGAGTCTCGACATCATTATTTATTATCATCTTTCATTCGCTCGGCCCGCCACAAGGGACCACACAAAATAAAGGGAAATAAAACATAATAAATATCGCCCGTTATATTTTGGTGACAGCGGAAATTGGGCTTGTTTGCTCTATGGTTGGTGAGGATAATAGCACAGGTGAGGAATGAGGAAATATTTCATTTTTCCCCTGTGACGGCCGACGGAGGAAAACCACAGGTGGACAAGCCAAGGAGTTCAGGCTTGATTCAGGTACAGTAAAGTTTGCAAATAATATAAATAGGATAATCATAATAAGCACAATATAGAAAAATATTATTGCAAAATAAACTGAAAAATAGATAACACAAGTTCTTCCCTTTGAGCGGAAATTTTGTCCACTAATGATTCATCAACTAACGCTTCTTAAATTCTAAAAATAAGAAACGGTTACGAGCCTCGAGCCTTTCCGTACCTTTGCTTCCCTTTAGATTTCAAGACATCGTCATCGAGGGGAAAGTTAACTGTTTACTGCTTACTAATTCTAAAAATAAGAAACGGTTACGAGCCTCGAGCCTTTCCGTACCTTTGTTTCCATTTAGATTTCAAGACATCGTCGTCATGGGGAAAGAACTGCTTACTAATTCTAAAGATAAGAAACGGTCATGAGCCTCGAGCCTTTCCGTACCTTTGCTCCCCTTTAGATTTCAAGACATCGTCATCGCGGGGAAAGTTAATTGTTTACTGCTTACTAATTCTAAAGATAAGAAACGGTCATGCGCCTCGAGCCTTTCCGTATCTTTGCTCCCATTTAGATTTCAAGACATCGTCGTCGCGGGGAAAGTTAACTGCTTACTAATTCCAAACATACGGAACGGTCACGAGCCTCTCCGTACCTTTGCTTCCCTTTAGATTCCAAGACCTTGTCATCGCGGGAAAACGAACTCATATTTGAACCAAAAAGCATATAGTTGCATATATGAAGTTACATACAGGTTATAGATAAATATTACCACATCCCATTTAAAAAAAAAGAAAACCTTAAAACGTAATTTAACGATGATCACCCACTATTATATAACCAACTTGTAGATGCAAGTAATCTACTTCAGATTTATGCCTTTGAAACAAAAATCTCATCATTGCAGACTTTGCTCTGCTCATTCTTTGGTAGTATAAACGTAATTAATGTATTGATATTATCATACAGAAAGAATCTTAAGTCATTTAGTGTCACGAGAATTCTCCATTGAAGAATTTTTTATGATTTCTACAATGCATAAAATAAAGTTAATTACATATTGATATTGGTGGTATATATTGAAAAACATTCATTGATTCCTAGTACAGATGAGAATGCTCATCTGACTTACAGAACTGAGCATACAGAAATTTTTAAAAAAAAGTATCAACAGATAACTTTAATTAAGAAAAGTTCTTATTATTCTGCATCGACGGATGAAAAAGGAAAAATGAAAACAAAATCTTTTAAATATGACTGTATTATAAGAATTGTGAATGAACTCCTTTTTGACAATGAGGGCTTGTTTAGTACTTTAATATATAAGAGAAAAGAAAAACAAAACGTTCATTCTAGAAGAAGAAAAGAAAAACAACCGATCACCATAGCATAGATTTGCAGACGCACTATAATAATAGCTACCTAACCTACATTTAAATCTGTAGAATTTAAATGTATAAAGAAAAACATTCACTTGTATGTAGAGAAAGGACAAATTTTCGTGTGGGAAGGGGTGATAATGGAAAAGTAACTTTTGAGATTCATGCAACTGGAATCATTTCGGGCACGCACACCCTTTGAAAAGAATTAAAATAGTAATTTTTTAAACATAACGAGTACATCATTCACTGTACACACCCATTTACATCATCACTCACATTCTTTCTTTGTGAGATATATTCTTGATCCTCCGTCAACAAAATAACAACTTTTTATCCCTACCCCTTTCTCTCTCTCTCATGGTTATAAATTTACCTTTACTTACACAAATTCTAGGCTGTATACAAAACAAATCCTTTCCTAAGGGTGTTGTTCATCCTCTGAGGGAAAACAAGGATATTGAGTGGTTTCTATCGTATAGAGTTGCATTATACGTCAAATATTTTATGAACTAGCGAAAATCACACCTGAAAAAAACGGCTGCCATTTAGGACTTTCCTTCACCGTTGTAGTTGCAAGGATCTTATTTCTTTAACTTTACCTAGTCACTCGGAAGAATAGAAGAAAATATGACTCTTAATTGTCTAGTCAATATACTCTCAGATACTGGTTATAGACATGAAAAGATTTTTTTTCTGTCAGTCATCACTACATTACATTTTAAAAAAAGAAAATTCTTCAAAAAACACAACATATTATCAAGATTACACCAAAAAAAAATGAAATAAAAATCATGCTGAAAATATGGTCAGTGGTAAAACCAGCCATTGAGGATAGAGCAGGGCAACTAATAACGAGATATTGTTCATAAAATATCGAAAGCCTGATTTTCCAAATAATGTTTCACCACATCAACCCATCAAGTTATGGGAAAGGATACTTCACAAAAATAAGACGCTGCATTGGGGCAAGGGACATTATACATAAGCTTGTTAATATAGGGCTCACCACTAGCGGTGATTATTTGTTTAGAAAAATACACAATAAAATGGCTAAGATTCTCTAATGACGAACGGTAGCCTGAACGCATGTGACATAACCTATCGGGAAATATAACAGGTGCACCATAAAAAATTAGGTATCTCTTTTATTACTAGTACGAAATCCTTCTGAAATAGATGAGGACATAGCAGTGACAAGGAATTGTGAAATCTGTATGCACCTTCGGATGGTTACTAAAACCATATCTCATGTCAGCGTACATTTTTACACTGCAGTTTATGAATTCAATCCCCTTGACCTTAACTATGACTAGCGTAAACAAAACTAGGATGATGTCAATAAACTGAAAGCGGGGAAAAAAGAAAAAAAAACTGATGCCGAGGGAATTAGGGATGATATTGGTGTGGCTTTACACACATTCACTTTATTAAATGGGAGCATGGTAAAAGGTTGTAGGAAACAAGGAAATTTTGCTCACTAACTCCTTACGTATATGATTTTAAAGTGGAAGGATGTACCAATGGAGAATAGAAGTAAGCGCAAGTATAAAAATATGCTTCGAAGAATTTTTCTTCTCATAATTTTGGAAAATAAGGCAAGCTAGTTGACAAAATACGAATTTTTCACACAAAGGTTCAGTTCAACCATTGTAGGCTCCAATTCTATTATACCTCACGGAGAGAAGTAACAATTATAAGTATGCAGGATATAACAAAATACTGGGTGAAGTATTAACGCGAAAAGGAAAATGACGAAAATTGAAATCTGTTTATTTTAACGGATCTAACAGGTATAATACCTGTTACTCAATTCACTTTGCTAAGATAGGCTGTACATAAAGAAAAAAAAAACTGATTGAATAAAATTAAAAAGGCAAAAAAGAGAAATCTCTAACGAACTAATCCGGCACGTCTGAGAGGTGATGTTACCACGACCCTTCCCCTTCCTTTGATCATAGAATGAACCATCCTTTGTCCAGCAAAAGGTGAAAAAAAATAAAGCCGACAAGTTTATTGACTTGATAATTCTCTAAAGGAGAAGCTGTCACCTTCAGAGTAGCCGCATGGTATTCTGGTGATACATGAAGGCGGAGGTACTTAAACAAAGGACCAGAAGGCTACAAGGGAAATGGTTGACTTCAGAACTCACAAGTTGATATCAACGAGAGAAGTCGAGGAAACAGGTGAAAGAGTTTTTTTCCTCACCACAATACCTGTATAATACTTCAACAAAGATTCTCGATGCGAAAAAGAGAACAAAAGGACTGAATGGGGAAGTACATATTACTGCGTATCATATCAATAGGCCCGGTGAATTCATATGGCTATTGACTTGACATTAAGTACGCAGGCCATCATAAATTTAAAGTACCGTACTAGCAATACTAATACGGAAATAGGTACTTTCGGTGATATATAAATTACAGAAGAAAAAAAATGTGCAACTTTGACATTAAGTACGCAGGCGATCATAAATTTGAACTGCCGTACTAGCAATACCAATACGAAAATCGGTACGTTTGGTGATACATAAATTACCGAAGGAAAATCAAAATGTGCGACTTATGAAGCAAAAACCATTGGCAAAAGAATTGTTTACGACCATGGGTCACAGCTGCCGAAACTACATAGAATAGTTTAAAGTCGTAAAATAAACAACGGACGCTATAAAATGTGGATGTATAGAGTTTGAATGAGTACGATCCCTCAGAGGTCAGGGAATAAATCCTTGAATTACAGAGCTATTTCTAAGTAAACCTAATCATGCGAAGAGACCGCTTCGATAAAATGCAACCATTCAAGATTTATAGATTACCCTTTGTTATCGTTAAAAAAAACGAAAATGAGACAATACAAACCAACCGAATAGGAACTCACTCACAATAATATAGCAGACGAAAGTTATGGCCTTCATATTTCAAAATGAGAACATACCAAAAGGATTTGGCTTCTGTCACAATCCAGTGTAGAAAGTTGTTAAAGGAAACAAGGTCAGAGTCATAAACTTAGTAAAATCCATTGCGCTCAAAGTGTAATTCAAAAGCAAGAATGATTGAGGGTAGCTCCAATTTTCCATTGCCGGTTAATATTTAACAAAATGAAAAAAACACGAGCGAGAAAATGATCATAAACTGATAAATCTATATAATATAACAAAAAAAAACCAACGCCAAAGGAAAGAGGCTGTAAGCGTGATTGGTTGATAATGAAAGCCTTTGGCGTAGACCACGCCCTAACTGATCAGGAAAAAATACTAAAAGCAAGCTACTCCTAAAAAGTGCTTGAAAGATAGATGCGAACCCCAAGTTTTATAATTACGACAGGAGCTCATTCCCAAATCGTAGAGCAACCATACGACTCCTTGACTCTGACTCTCTGAGATTGACGAGGAAGTACATATAACAGAAAAATAAAAACGCACACAAAATCAAGTTCAAAAAAAAAACTTTGCAATTCAGTTCACCTAATAAATGCATGGATACTAATATAAACAAAGTGTACGGCAAGTGAATCTGTGAGACAATATTAGGCGGTTAAGAACAGTTAAAGTTGGTGAACAAAATTTGAATCCAAAAAGAAACGAAAAGAAAAACTCGCCATGAGAAGAGCAAATTAACATTGTTTAGATCGTACGAAGTATTTTCATGAAACTATAATCCATGAGACAACAGTTTTTTCTGATAAAATACAAGAGCAGTAAGATTTTGGAAGGAAGGTATCAAAACTAGCTACATTACTACCAACAATTCAAGAAAGGAAAGTCGCCTTCTGTCCGATTGTCCATCCACCCCAATAAAGGGAAGAATTATCTGAAATAACTAATTATTATAAAGCGGGAAAATCCAAATATAAGGTAATGAATCTAATTTTTAACAAATCTCTCAATTTTTCCCTCTAAATGCTTTCAATTTCATTTCCTGATTTCTGAGGTTCTCAAAAATATACACTCTTCATGAAAAACACTGAGAGGGGTTAGAAATATGGCTTTATTACTTATATACCATCCCTAGTTAATTAACTTCCCGCAAATGATATTTCAAGGATACATTTTGCATCTTTAGCGATTGGAATATGAAATACTCTATTTCCTCTCTCTTTAAACTCGACAAATTCAATATTTTATTTGAAGTAGTTTAAACCGCAGCTGAGCATAGATATTTTTCCCTCTGCGGAAGCTTAGCCAACATCTTTCGTTTCCGTCTACATAGCAAAATCAAATGCTTTTTGATTGTCACAAATCAAATTTCGTGATGGTTTTTTATTCGGTAATTCGTAATTCATAAGTGTATGATACCTATGATGACATTTGGTGTAGCATAAATAATAACAAAAACGAATAAATAGAAAACATCATACGTAGTTTCACCACATAGATAGACACTAACTAGTTAGGAGGTCTGATGGCTTCTTTGAAGGCTTCACGATTTTTTAATGCCTTTTTCCAAAAAAATATTTAACATTCTGACATGAAACTTACGTACATAGATTAATCAATATCTAGTTCAATTCAATGTACTTGGCAGGTATTTAAATCCGGCAATTCGTTTAATTTTTTCCCTTTATTTCACATTTAAACTGCTAGCGTTGCTAGAAATCACATCGTTATATTATAGTCAAGCTTAGGTAAACATGTTCATATTCCCATTTCGAATACTTTCTTCATAAATAAAGTAATGAGATATTTGAGATACTGCAACAACAAAGATGCACAAGAACAAATTACCTACGGTTTCTTTTAAAAAAAATCCATCCAAGTGAAGAAATATATCGGATTTTTTTTACTTTTATCCTTCCCCATGTTACCGAAATATTTATTGACCAAAAGCAAGCATAGCAAAAACAAAATTTGTTCTACAACGGGTAGATTTATTCTCCTTCCTCCAATATGGATAATGACTCATCGTAAGAGTTCCTTTTAACAATTCGACAAAAAGGCAAATAAAATAAAAAATCAAAGGATAAAATAAAAATAATGCAATAATTTTGGTGAAGCGAATCCTATAGAACCGCCGGAAACTACTCAGCGGAACCGCAACCGCTAGATAGTAAAAGTATGTGTTCAGTAAACAAGCAACAAACCACTGATACTTGGGCGGAGGGAAAAAGATTGCAAGAATCCCTTAAAACAGACTTCCGCACGGAGTTATGATCGGAAATATGGGAATATTAAGTCTCTATACTAAAATAAATTGAGAGACAGAAATGAATGGAGGGGAGACGCCATACTTTAGGATGAGTCATTCAAAATAAAACACCCCAAACACTGGTCGGTTAGATAATTGTGCATGGTGGCATAAAAAAAAACCGACCAACCCACCGCTTGTCAGCCTTTCCCACAGATAATAAGAAAAAGGTAGATCTTAAAAATCCACACAAAATTCATAGGCGCGGAAAGAACCAAAGCATTTGACACGGCAAATAAAATTTCTCATGAATACGGGAATAAGGGGTGGCTTACCAAAAAATGGGGTTGATGATATTTCCGGCTGACAGCCTGAAACTAAATTTATTTGTTAGGCAAGTTTACGCTAGATAAACCACGACTTAGAATCTAGCGGGAAAGTATTTACTCGCAAGTTCTCATGTGAATGATGAAAGCGGCCACCATGAATACTAGTCTACAATATACAATATTTTATGTGACAGCTCACTAGGAATAGAGTTTGGGCAGCGAAGCATAAACAACTTTGAATGGTCCAAAAAAAACGGTCTCCGGTTCAGATAGACAAGGGGAGTATAAAATTTTTGGGGCTAGCCTATCATGACTCACAATTATGTATAAGAACCCCACAAAGGGTGGAATAGGAAACCATAATGGTTGATAAATATAATACCATGAGAGCTGGTGAAGTATACAATAATGGCCCTTTCGAAATAAAAGCATATGAAGTGGTCACGAGTCCAAAAAAAGACAAAACATCAGCAGATCAATACTTAAACTCGTGGCATCACGCTCCCTGATCGTGCCGACCTATCCGTCTTTTCATACTTCAGATGCCTCTGCTACAATAATAAATTTTATCCCATAAAATACTATGATTTATTCGAAAGACAGCTCTTACTTTGACGTACCTCATTATCATTCGACTTACTCAACAAAACGAATTTATCAGTAAATAAATTTGATGCGGTTAATGGAACAAGGATACTAAAATCTTTCGGTACATAAAAACGGAATATTTGCTGTGACACTCAATTTTAAGCTAGAAAGGGTACCTAAAAGCAACGTACCTACCTCTAAACTAAATAGCAATGTATCACCAAAATGAAAAGGAGTTTGGGGCATCATGAGAATAAAGGAGAAGAGAACTTCTAACGCTACCTTGCTAATAAAGGAGTCAAAATTTAAATGGTCACTTTGTAGTAACACCAGGATAATCATTCTTAAATAAATAAAATTAAGACAGAATAGGGTTAACAAACCTATAGAGATAGCTATGAAAAAAAAAAACTTCCGGCAATGATTACAAGTATCTTTTATCCTCACGAACTTACAAAACGTTTTTGTTGTAAACACAGCAAGCCTCCAAAACAAGCCGTCATCTCATGGTGTATTAGCAAACTTTGTTTCTCCCTAAAGATCCGTTAGAAAGCTAATTTATTTCAAAGCAAATTTTATGAGATCGTAATCGTAGACCACCGGAAGAAAGAAGAGAGTAGTTACTTTTTAAAAAAATAAAAATTAAGTTGATAAGAATTATTGTCATTTAATTTCTGAGCGAGATTTTCCTCCACACTTCCATTCAAGGCCTTTTACACTATAAATGTATTTTGATGCCCATTTAATTCGACTTTGTATGCTTAGGTATAATTAAAGCCAGAGCGGAGTAAAAAACCAGAAAAAAATGATAAGTTAAGAGCACAGCGAGTGAAAATTTTCATGCCTCATATTTCCTTTCAAAATATGCCAATGCATTTACCAAACCATAGAGTCTCGCGTCATGTTGATAATCCACACGAACACGAATATAATATTCAATGACTCACGTCACCATTTACACTACGACCCTTGCTAACTTCCCATAAGCGTCTAATTTTCCGCTAAAGCCCGAGTCAACTCGGAAAATTATATAAAGCCTCCAGGAATAGGAGTATGCAAGCACTTGGATGCCAGATCCACCACAAGGAAATTTTCCTTTTAATCCAAGGACGACTATCACTTGGGAGCATTCGTAACTTGAATTCCAACCTGAAACCATCTTGATATTGAACCCTCTTCAACGAAAAGGAAAAACATTTTATCTTAAATATTAGCAAGTTACCCCGGCTATCCTGACTCCGATTTATCGGCAAATCAAGCCAGGGGCGTCTTAGTATTTTAAAATAAAATCTTCTGAGATCAAGGCCAGATAGTGGTACAGGAAAACAAACTTTACGTGGATACGGTAACAACCACTCGCAGATTGGTTAAAGCTTTACCAAAAGACAATTTAAAGTCAAAACCAGTAGTATTCATTTGTGACTTTCATCTGTAGTTTATTTATAAGTGCTACACACAAATAAATCGCGGCCCTCGAGTACAAGTGAAAGTTTGAACGACCCTACACTGATTACTCTACTCCCGTCAGAAGATTCCGAAATCCCGGGCACCCGAAACTGGAAACGAACTGTAAGAGTATAAATATTTTAATTCTCCACTAAAGAAATAGAGGATATCATCCAATTCCAAATTGGTCATAATTGTCAAAATTTCATCTACAACGGAATTGCGTTATTGGGTTTCCTACATTTTTCAAGAAAAAATGAATTTGTTATTGATAGCTATTAGTATAATAATGCTACTTCTTCTACTCTTCATAATTGAACACATTATTGAGGACTGGCAAACCAAAATGCTAGCAATTTATTATAATACGGTATACCCCGTTCTAAATCAGACCCTTAATACATATTTCGGCACTAAATTAAGAATTCTTACTTAATTGGGAAATTCGCCTTCAAGTTTCATCCTGAATAATAGTCCTCCATGGGAAAAATGGTAAAACAAGCAGAATACCCGAAAGATTGAGAATACCCATATACCACGTTAAAATAAATTTAATGAATGGCCATTGTTACGAGAGGTGAAAAATATTACAAAGGTTATAGGGAATCCCCAACATATATTGCCTATCATACGAGGATATATTATAACGTATTGCTATCACAAAGCGTAGGTTGCCAAATTAATGCAGAACTCAATATTGGCTACTTATCACTGAACAGACTAGGACATAATTGACTCTTTATCTTATTCGATTTTATCTCAACCTTACGAATTAATGCAAAAATTGGTGGCGCTACCCATTGCGAAATATACTAAACCATATTTTAAAATCGCGAATGATTGCATAACTTAGTAGAGACACTTATAAAAAAAAACATAGTAGGACATAATCTTAAATTGTAAAATAAAGAAAATATTTATTACTATTATGAATTGAAAATGTGAAGCCTGCATACAAAATAACTAAATGTATACAATGCTTACCATTGCGGCTTAATATAGATATTAGTAAAGAAATAGATGGTAGCAATTTACATTAAATCTATCTTAAGGGATTATTGATTTTACTGCTGGTTAATGGGGACATTGCGAATTATTGAGGACATTGCTATCGCATATTCATGAAAATGTGAATTATTGCAAAATTTACAGTTTCAATTTTGGCAAATCCTATAATTGCATTTTCCTTGGAAACTAATTTAAATAAGTACCTTAAATTATTATTACCATTAATTCTTAAATTCTGCAACCAGTTTTATCGCCTTATAGAACGACTCCACGAAATTTTAATTAACTATTCAGTATTAAATACAATTGCAGAGATTATTACAATCTATACGAAGTATTTTAATAACGACTCATCACAAATTCTGGCTGATACCAATCTCCAAAGCAATCTTTTCTAAACAAGCAAACAGTCGGTTGTTATAAAGAGCATGATTATTATAGCGCTAGAACTAAGATGTAGATACGCCATGGCATAAGAAAACGAGATAATTTGGGCAAATTTCTGGTCACCGGCAGGTTTCAGACTAACACTAAATTTTTGGAATATGTTAATGCGCATTTGGTATATTTGGAAATGAGTGCCGTATAGGGAAACCATAGATATTCGGAGGCACGAAATCCTGTTCAAAATAGTTTCGAAATTCATCATTCAATGACACGTGTACTTCATATATAAGCGACATTGAACATTAATACTCAGTACTGACCTCACTTCAAAAAATGAATTGAAATAAAGCGAATAATATTTAATTCCGGATTTTAATGAAAAAATAATCAGTACTGACCTCACTTCAAAAAATGAATTGAAATAAAGCAAATGATATTTAATTCCGGATTTTAATGAAAAAATATTCAGTACTGACCTCACTTCAAAAAATGAATTGAAATAAAGCGAATAATATTTAATTCCGGATTTTAATGAAAAAATATTCAGTACTGACCTCACTTCGAAAAATCAATTGAAATAAAGCAAATGATATTTAATTCCGGATTTTAATGAAAAAATAATCAGTACTGACCTCACTTCGAAAAATAAATTGAAATAAAGCGAATAATATTTAATTCCGGATTTTAATGAAAAAATAATCAGTACTGACCTCACTTCGAAAAATAAATTGAAATAAAGCAAGTGATATTTAATACTGGATATTACTGAAAAATATATATCCAGTACTGACTTCACTTCGAAAAATGACTTGAAATAAAGCAACTCACAACTAAATTCAGATTGTAGATTTTTCGCGACTAATTTAACTTCGGAAAATGAAATTTAAAGAAATACAGAAAAAAGAATAGTAATAAAACCTAAGTCATCACAGAACACAAGGAATAATTCTCGATGCCCAGAACATCAAAAATAATAATAATAAAACAATAAAAATAATCTCAAAAAAAAAGATATACATATTTAAACTAACCATTTAAGCAGGTAAATTCTCAATCAATGGAATAAAGGGAGAAGTTTCAAAAATAAATAAATAAAACTTTCGAATAGCTTCAGTATCGGTTATGAACTGATGAAAAGGCTCTACGACAAAAAAAAAAATTTTTTACTTAGAAACTTTCCAATGGAAAAAATTAACGAGACAGGAGACTGGGAGATATTACAGAATAAGTAATCTATTTTAGGTATAAGAGGGCTAATACTATTAAAAAAATACATAATAATATAAGGAATATATAGCTAATAACAGCCGCGGTCGAAATATGTCATAACGAAAAAACCATAAACGAGAAAGAAATTAACAAACAATAATTATCAAATAAATTTACATAAAATAGGAATTACTATTATTATATACATAAATCGGTAAAGAAAACCGAAAAAACGTGTAAACAAATTGACCTTAACCAACTTTTCACAATGAATCATAACGGACTTAATGAGGTTGATTCCGACGACGAGGCAGTAAATGATAATCAACCGGAAATCAATGAAAGGGGGTTTGAAAATATTTTTAACCCAATCGACTTTTCAACACCAAGAGAACAATATCTGCTTGTCGGACTTAACAATACACCGGTACGAAGAATTACTCATGATGTACGACCCCAAGAGGATCTACTATCAGGAGATCCCCCTAGTTCGGGGAATGATAACGACTTCCCAGCCCCGCCTGGGTTTGCAAGTCACAAACCGGTAACTAAAGAAGACATCCTGGAATACATCCAAGCTCGAGATGACGGATTACTACGTCGACCACCGACATACTGGAATTCACAAAATCATCCGGTAATATCTCAACCGGGACCCTCTCGGGCTAGATTTTTGCAGCCATCTAATCCATATTCTGCCAAACCAATCATTATGACACGGTCAATGTCTAACAATACACCAACCAAACAACAATACCCAATCAAATCAAATGATGTAGGACAAATCTCGAATCCTAACTCACCACAACACCGGTACACTTTTAAGACAACCGGGACCATGCATCCTCCACAAAATAATCCTACTACTGGAACATATCCCACGGCGCCTCCTCTACACCATGGACAACCATTCATCACTGGTCAAAATACTACTCAAGGTATGAGACCAACTAAGATCGCGGTAAAACCGCCAATCTACGATCCAACAGATATACATATGTCACCTCAAACCTTCATGGATAGATTTGAACAGTGTGCAAAGTCTAATTATTGGGACAACGAATACAAAGTTGCCAATTTTCCGGCCTATTTATCAAACACCAGTCTACTATGGTACAACTCCAAAACCGCACAGCGGAAACGAGTATATGGACTAGACTGGAATTGGGATTCACTTCGAAGTGAATTTTTGAGAAGCGCCGGGTCATTTGAGAATCGAAAAGAAGCCCTCGAAGATTGGATAGTTAAGCGAACTCAACAGCCAACTGAAACGTGCACAGCATTCTTTATCATAATGGACAATGCCTGCAATTCAATTGATCCACAAATGCCGGATAGTAAACGAATTAGGTACATCGTCAAAGGATTAAAACCATCTTTTAGGGATATTGCTTATACTAAGCACCTTCACACAATTGAGGATTTGGAATGGCTCCTCAACAAGTTTGATGAAGCAGCCAGTTTTGGCAAAACTTTGCAAAATGAAACAGAAATACCAATGTTTACACAGAACCTAGATCCTAGTGAACGAGAAAAACTAATCAATGAATTACGCGAAACGACTCGTACAGATTTAGATAAAATCGCTGAAAGAATTACTCAATTAGAAGTACAGACAAATAGAAGAAACCGAATACCAGACAGACGTCCTATATATTCTCAACCACCACAAAGAGAATTTCAAAATTCAAGGAATGGGCAACCTAATAGGGACTTCCGCACGAACTATCAGCAACGACCCTATGAAAATCAAAATAGGATTTTCACGCCAAGACCTCCTTACGCAAATCAAGGCCAACCCCACAACACGTATCGAAACAATACAAGACAATTGAACCAAAACCCAACACCATCATATAATAACGACACCCGCTATAGAGAATATAATAACAACCGGCGGAATTTACCACAGCAAATAAATAACAATCTGGGAAACTGGGACCGTCGGGTTTAGAGATTCCCGACCGACACAAAAATCCATCACCAGTCGGAATCAAAATTGAAGAACCAATTCTCACATTACCACTCCAAATTCATAAGATCAGCACCATTCCGGCGCTCATTAATAAGAAATCAATCCCGCTCATTCTTGATTCCGGGGCAGCCCTGTCAATCATTGACGCTTCACTAATTAAAGGTCTAGTAACGTATAAAGGAGATCCTAAGTTAATCCGGGGATTTGAAGGAACAATTGTAATAGATCGGGTTCTTTACCTTGACGTAGACATCGAGGATCTCCTACTCAGGTGCAAATTCTATATAGCGTCCAATCTACCGTTCCCAGCTTTGATGGGAACTGAAGATATGGCTGAACATGGAATCATCCTGGACTTCGCAAAACGTATGGTGTACATCAAAGGAATGAAACATGTTCCCTTTATGGATGAAGAACTTATTCGGCTATCGGAGATAGAACCAAATTCAAAACAATCTAGCTACAAGGTCAAGTCAGCCGAAACCACGGTTATCCAACCAGGATTCTGTATGCTAGTTACCTTAGAAAATCCCAATAATGACAAACTTGGAGACTTAATTTTGGATACCAGAATCGCGGATACACTTGAACCATACATGGTTCAATACAATACATCAGCTTGTTACTTCCATAATATATCCCTTGAACCTCAGGTGATCCATCAAAATCAATCGGTATTTACCACAGATGAAAACAAATATGAGATAACATCATACCCATTACTTACAATATCTGAAGAACAAATTACGGAAGCAGTTAACCCGGAATTGGACGAACATTATCGTCGAAGAATAGAACAGCTAATAAAAGAATACTCACACATATTTCACTCGACAGGAGACCCGCTACCGGCAGCGGATGTTACGTGCGAGCCAATAAAACTGAAACCAGGAACGGTTCCCATAACTCATAAACCATATCGAATGTCGGAATGGGAACGAACACAAGTCAATCAATATTTTGATCAATTACTACAACAAGAAATAGTTACGGAGATTGAAAGCGAATGGGGATTCCCTGTAGTTTGTGTAAAAAGTGGGCACCACACAGTTGCCGGCGAAACTACCGCTAGAATTTGTGTAGATCTACGTAGTTTTAACAGGTCGGTGTTGAAACCATCATACCCACTTCCAAATGGCGATGCCTTATTAGATCAACTTCAGGGGGCCATATATTTTTCAGCCTTGGACTTGTCGAAAGGTTATCACCAGCTTAAATTAGCTGATGAAGATATTGGAAAACTTACAGCGGTGACAGAAGATAGAACTGTTACGTATACTCGACTTCCTTTTGGCCTATCCTCAGCTCCAGCTCTTTTCCAAAAGGCTATGCACCATGTTTTCTTAAAGCAAGTACACCGAGTATGTGTTATCTATTTAGATGACATCGTTGTCAAATCAGAAACTCTTGAGGAGCATCTTGATTTCCTGAAAGAAATATTCGAGGTTGCAGAAAAGAGAAAGCTGAAATTAAACGCGAAGAAATGTACTTTCGGATACACTCGACTAAAAATACTTGGACACATGGTTAGCGCAAACTCATTAGAGGTTGTGGAGGCTAAGACGAAAGCTATTGCTAATCTACCACCCCCTAAGTCCATTAAGGACCTACAACACTTCCTCGGAATGGCTAACTACTATCGAAAATTCGTTGCCAATTTTGCTGAACACAGCAAACCCCTGACGGATCTACTACACAAAAGTAGTCAGTTACAATGGACACCCGTTTGTCAAATAGCTTTCGACCATCTTAAGGAAGCATTGACCACACCACCGGTATTAGCACTTTTTGATTCCAAAAAGGAAATTCACTTGCATTGTGATGCAAGCTTCGATAGTTTGGGGTCTTTAATCATGCAACCATATGATGAAGGCCACCGGGTAATTGCCTACGCCAGCAAGAAATTTAATAAGGCACAATGCAACTATGCTACAGTAGAAAAGGAGTTTTACTCAGTCTACTGGAGTGTCAAACATTTCCAACACTATCTTTATGGGCAAAGATTTACTGTGGTGGTAGACCACAAACCAATAATCCAGGCGAAATTTGCCTCAAGGGTCTCAACCAATCGACGATTATGTCGATGGAGTATAGAGCTCTCTGAATACGACTTCGAACTTATTTACCAAAAAGGGAAAAAACACATCACGGCAGACGCGCTCAGTCGTCTATCCTTCGAGGAACTTCCCGAAGACGAAACTGAAGAATGGCCACTACCTATGTTGACCTTGCTGCCAAATAGTATCATGGAGTTACAAAAAACCGATAAATTCTGCAGGGCAAGGTTTCAAGAATTACAAGAATTAGAAAATAAAGAAGAAAATTATCCAAGCGAACATACCTCTTATGAGATCATCAACGGGTCCTTATACAACCGCGCACAAATATATCCTAGATTGGTTATTCCCAAAATATTAACACAAGATATCTTGCAATCCGCTCATGACGATATTCAGAGTGGACATAGAGGTTTTGAAGCAACATATAAAAAAGTAGCAAGTAAATATTTCTGGAGGAATATGAAAAGGAACATATATACTTATATTCAAACCTGTCATATATGCCAACAATCAAAGAGACCTATAAGGGCCCCTCAAGGCCTGATGGGGGAAATCCCATTTAAAGAGATTCCTTTTGCTTTAGTCGAAATAGATTTCTGTGGACCAATTAATCCAACGGGAATTAATGGCAATAAACATATACTAGCGGCAATAGACCCGTTTAGTAAATATGTCGAGTTGGCAGCGACTAAAACTCAAACGGCCGCAGAAGTAGTAGACTTTCTTATAACCTATGTCGTCACCACACATGGTTGTCCACAAGTAATCATATCGGATAGGGGAACCGCATTTATGAGTGAAGTTACGAACAACTTACTGAAAAGACTGAGAATCAGAGGAAAGCATTCAACTGCTTACAATCCGCAACACCAAGGAAGCGTAGAACGGACTAACTCGATAATATTATCCATTCTACGTACTTTTTTAGAATCATATGAGCATGATAAATGGGATACTATGATCCCATGGGTCAAATATGTGATTAATACAACTTGTCAAAGCTCAACAGGAATAACACCATTTGAAATAGTTTATGGTAGAAGGCCAATCTCAATTATGGATTTTAACTTAGGACAAGTGGACATAAGATCACGAACAGAACAAATTGCCGAATTACCTAAGTTACGACAATTGGTCAAGGACCGAATTAATCATCGTCGACAACAGATTAAACATCAATACGATAAAAATAGGAAAGTACATCTTTATGAGATAGGAGATATGGTTCTAGTCCACCAACCAGCTATTCCAACTGGACAATCCAAGAAGTTTGTTAATAAATGGTCAGGACTGGCATATATTAAAAGCAAGTTATCAGATCTTACTTACGAAATCTTGTACCCTGATACAAACCAGACTACGTTTATGAACATTAAAAGAATGAAACCCTACTATACGAGTAAACTAGCCGACGATAGTTCAGAAGACGAGGAAGATGTGGTATTCGATGCCAACGATTTTAAAACATCACTCTCTTATCTACAAGACTTTAGAGATCAGCATCCCGAATCTTGGAAAGCCATGTTAACTCGGTATAAAGTACCCATAAAAGAGACTAGTCTTCCGGCGGAAGACAATCAAAAGATTGAAAACGGTGGTTCATTAACTGTGATGTTCCAACAAGAACTAACTTTTGAAAAGATTAAGACTTTTGACGATTATTACGTTGCATATCAATTAATAGCCGAAAATACGAAGGATTTAGTAAATGAAATAGGGGTAGATTTCATTAAAACAAATACGGTGGATTTACCTACTAAATTAAAAGGTAGTCGATATATCCTATTGCCTGAACCGGAGTTTAAACCAATTACATTCCTGAATATCATTAAACCCGACGAAAATGTCATCGATACTATGTACAAAGTAGGATATTTTTGGGGCTGGCAGGAAACGTACGCCCAACTACCAGATCGTTGTCACATTACTTGCCCGCCAGAATGGTTTTTGGCTATTGCAACTGGATATAGTATGTTATTTAAAATAGCAAGTGATCTGGAATGGATTGCACCAAAATCTCTTATTTCTAATCTTCGAAGGTTGAAAGAAATATCAGAAGACGACATTTCCAAAATATTTAAAATCCTATTGGGATACGTAGACTTTCATATCTCACGAATTAAGAAGATATCCTACGAACCACAAGTGGAAATACTAGATCCTGAAGGATCTGATTCCGACGATGAACATACTGAAATTACCTGTGTAGGTACTGGAAACCTCCCAGTAAGTATAAATTCAGTGGGTTCAGAGGAAGAAGTATCAGTCTCACTTCGGAGCCCAACCGGGAACAACCCTTCATACGTCACCTCTACCGAAGAGAGTTTGCCATCGATATGGTCGACAACCCCCATACCAACAAACAATAATCAACTAGTCCCTTCAACTAGTGACTTTAGTGAACAAGTACAGGAAAGAGAAAGAGGCTCCTTAAGCTTGATTTCACCCCTTCCAACTAATTCATTTGATCCTCAATTGAATACAACAGTTATCAGTGTTACCCACCCTGACACTACTAATAGTTATACGTTCGGCAGTGAGAATAGTGAACCCCCAAACACCCCTAATGGACCAGATGTGTCCCCTACAAACATCGAGATAAGTTCAATTCAACAATCTCTTCAACCAGGACGACCCAGACGAGTCATCCGACTACCAAAGCGATTTGACAACTTCCAGCTTTATTAAACCAACAATGTTCCGAATAATCTTACAAGGAATACTACTGGTTTCAGTAGCCTATTCGATAACCGTTGTCGAACCAACTAATAAATCACCATCGGATGTCGACTTAGAAGAAAACCCAGAAATCCAGCTCTTCTCAGGGGCCCATCTAGAGAAAGTGGATACAATTATATATACAGGAGAAACAGCAATTATCTTTGACTATCCAATACGAAGGGATTATTTAAAACTAGTCCCAGGACGAGTGAATTGTTCTGGAATGAAGATAGCTTGTTCTATGTTCTATCATTTACAAGCTAATCTACAAGAAATTGACACCCTAATACATGAACAAACAAAATCAATGGAAAAAACCCCAAAACATATCTTGTACGGAAAACGAGTTAAACGGTATGCTCTTTTCGGAGCCCCGTTACCAATCATCGGGGACATCGATAGAGCACTCTTTGGGGTAGCTACGGAAAGCGAATTGGCAGAGTTTACAGCGGGCCAGAAAAGTATGAAAAACGAAATAGACCTTATTCGGAAGTACATGGTGGACGATCATAAATTTACCTATCACCAGGTAACTGAATTAAACAACTTTAAGAATATAATGGCCAGATCACTACAAAAAATACAGGGGCGCATGCATAACACAACTCTTCTACTGGACAAACTAGAGAATGACATGCTTTTCCTTCCATTCTACGCACTGCAAGAGATCACATTACTTCTACATCGTCTAGTCAGTTGGGACGCAGAAAAGGAAATTAAATCCGCCTGTTTACGGAACCAACTCTCCCCATTACTCATCAAGCCGGTCGAACTAGGACTAGAAATAATGGAAGTAGTAGAAAACCTAATTAAACACAACCTAACTTTTGCTATAAACCCGTTTGACTCTATGTTTCTCTACTCAGAAAAATTAGTTACGTGTAAATTAAATCCAACCAATATCGAAGTTATACTATCTTTACCCATCCAACCATTTAAGAAGGAACGTTTTAAGATATACAAAGTCATCCCCGTCCCGATGGCTTTCAGAGGAAAGACGTATACATTAATTGTCGACAAGCCTTTAATTATTAAGTCAAATGATTTTATTTGGCCGATTTCGACCTTAGACGCCTTGCAGTGCGGCCTTTTTAAGGGCAAATTATGTAGAATACCGGTACAGATGACCATTAAACCATTAGGGGACCGATGCCTAACATCCATTCTCCGTGGAGGACATCATACAAATTTTAACATTTGCCAGTTTAAAATAGAAAAGCACTCAGAAACCACTATCACTATGGTAGACAAGCAACAAATGTACCTAACCAACCCAAAACAAGGCACGAAGATCATGTGCTCAACGTTTAACAATCAAACAAAAAATCAGGACTTTATGGTGTCGACAACAATTCAAAACTTGAAGATCGGAGCAACTAGAATAAACTTACCCTGCAACTGTCATATAGATGGAATCCATTTACCTGACCGGCACCATACTTACCCTTGTATAAAAGGAAAGTTAGTGATAAAGAAACATATCATTCCACCACAACTGTCTCCACTTCCTGTTATCTTGCCTCCAGCAACCACTCCGGAATTATTTCCAACATTACAAATGCAAAATTTATCAATCGATCAAAATTATGATCCATTCTCCAATATAACTTTTAAACCTCCCCCAACTCTACCACACTTTACAGAGTATAGTGTTCCAGAGATCGTGCAATATCATTTTTTCAACCTAAATTTCCTAACTACTCTAATGAGTTTGGCACCTTGGATAGCTATAGCCATTTTAACATATTTCGTTCATAAATTATATGTTACTCTTGGGGTCTTACATAAAATACCGTATACTTATGCGACCAATTACAATCAATCCAAACCAAACTGCGATTTCCCAACATATTTAGAAGTGATGTTGGTGATTACGTTAATCTACCTGCTAATCGTGCTGATAATGTTTACAGCTAAACACTTCCGCAAGATATATCGGAGATGGGGAAGACGGTTTAACCAAGAAAGAGAAGACAACCAGGCGGCAGCTGAAATTCCCCTAAGGGCCTTAAAT
>JAHZNA010003088.1:0-23296 GCA_027743935.1 Sinodicranocentrus sp. ZH6 | reverse complement strand
TACGTATGTGATTGAGTACAATGAAATAATGTATATCTGATACATGGAAAGAGTGCGGGTGTATACAAAAGCATTTATGAATGCAGTTTGATAGCTGACTAAAAAAGATTGGCATTCACAGAGAAGAAGTTCAATTTTTTTCGCGTTCTCTCCTCAAGGAGGATGTATAGTTTTGTATAAAAGTATCCTTTTTGGGGATTGGGAGTGCATATTCTATAGTGATTCTAAATTCTAGTTACAACTTTCACTTCCAGATATTTTTCTTTTCTTTATTTGATAGTAGTTCTACTGATGACGCTGTTTTCACTTGGCGAGGAGAGAGCGAGTGGCTCAGTTGAATATACATTCAAAGTACAAATGAATCAACAGAAGAAGAAGAGAGTGAAAAAAAAACTGAGAGAAAATAGAGTTTTTTCTCTGTTCATGTGTGTATATAGTGGTAGCTCTACACCACACATGGAGTACATGGAGGTATGCACGCAAGTAACAGAAGCTACCGTCCCATTTCCTTTCTCGTTTGATCTTTTCGCCTTCCGCCCGGGTCATGTAATGACTACATAATTTTCACTGCTGGCATGCCTTCCGAATTACGAGCGTTTCAAACTCCTCTTCCTTTTTTATTCGTGCTTCTTCACTTGATCATGTGAGGACGAGAAGAGAAAAAGGGTAATACGGATAGAGTGTTAGATAACACACTACCATATCAACATCTATATCCATTCCATACACATTCACTGTATACTTTTGTTCGTATAAGTTATAAACTACGGGCTAAGAAAAACGACGAGGTGTGTAAAGCCCAAATGGCTGAAGAGAGCGAGAGAGAAAAAAAAGCGCTGAAGGAGGCATACAGAGTTTCTCTAGAAATCCTTGGGGATATTGAAAAGCGCAAAGAAAGTGTGATGAGAGGAGAACCATGTTGGTTGAATAAACTCGGGTAGAAGACTGAAGAGAAGATGCTCTAGTCAATAACATGTATTTTCTAAATCATATGCTACAATGTACTTCAGTATATAATTTTAGTTTTCAAATAGAGAACTCCAAGCATAAAGTATTTACTCGAAATATACAACTGGCATGATTGAGAAAATCGCGTCAAGAGCTTTTCAAATATTTTTTTGATGGTACAAGTACCCTCTATTGCTAAATTACATAACATTTTTTTTTATAAAAGATTATTTTTGAAACTTTGGCGAAAGAAAGACAACGATGATGATAATGATTCCCTCGGTTTTGTTATACAAGCACGAAAAATTGGGATCTAAATTATTATTGTGACGTAAAAGTCGCCATATTCGTTTTACATTATTAGCGTCACGGGTCAAGTTAGAAAATTGCTGATGCTGACGACAACACATTGAGTCCCTTGTTGATTTTTCATTTCGATTCCTGGCTATAGTCCAGCATCAACAGAGGCTTGAGACTTGTCGAAAATTGAATCTGATTTTCGATGATGATCAGATCGCATTACAAAAGGGCTATAGACAAGCACTTGATTACAAAGAGCTTTGATTGCAACTTTAACTAGTACCAGTGCGGATGCTGACTGGGAGAGCGGGAGCGGCTAGCAAACGGATTGGCTACCGGTATTACTTTCATTTCATTCTCCGCTCTTCTCCCATGTCAGACTTCTTTTTGAGGTAACCCTTATATTATCCATCTGGAGACAAGGAATGCACTGGATACATATTGTGAATGGTGATTTTGGTGATACAGCTTCCGGAAGGATGTGCCCATAACTAACACAACGATTCCGCAAACTTTCCTCTTAATAAGATAATACGGAAACGGGGTAGAGAAAGAGGAAAGTGGAGAAAAACTAAAAGCCTTCGTAGAATGCTAGTTGTGCATAGCTAGGAGTACTTTGACATTATATTTATAAGCATCTCAGTAGACAAAACTAGTTTTCACTAGACATATGCCAAACTACTATATGTCTCACTCCCTGGAAATGAATTCCTCACAGATCACTGAAACAAAGTAACAAACGGAGCTTCAGAACAGAGCAAAGTAGACAAGAGCTGGAATCGTTAAAATAATTTCTAATTCCTGACTCCTTTCTTTTTACTTGGTGTGCTTTCACAGACAAAAAAAGTTTTTGGCCCACTTCACCACTCTATCCTTTTTGTCCTTTTTCTCTTTGTCGTAGTGGTAGTAGGACCGTTCGTGGTATCATTGTCATCATCATCCTCCTCCTCCTCCTCTTGTATGCCTTGTGTTTTTCGGCTGCTGCTTCAACTTCTGCATTTATGTATGTGCGGTGAATTATGAGAGAGATTTTTCCTTTCCATATTATTTCACGTCCTCCTCCCCTAACTTTTCATTGTGTGGTGTAGTTTTAGTTGTAGTGTTTTTTATACAATGCTTACTCCAGCTATTCCATAGGTATCCCCTACATTCATTATTACCCCCACCAACAGCACAACCACCACACTAACTTTCCTCTTCTGAAACTTAAGCAGAACGAACAGGTTTAGGAGACAACGGGAGACACGGAAGGACGTCTCATATGATATATTAAATCGGATGCTTGCTTATTACTTGAAATAAAAAAACAGAGTTGGGCAGGAAAACTAGCTGTGGTGGAGGAGAGAAATTCGGCGACCTTTACGGGGTAATGTATTTACTTACAATGGAGAACGAATAGTGAGCTTACACATGTACATCGTACTTGTGCAGAATCAGCTGCACATAGAAAAATACTGAAGACACGATATGCTAGTATGTTTTTGTTGTTCGGACTGAAGCTGAGCAATGCAGGCTCATTTTTGTTACATCAACTATATAACGGGGCGTTATGAGTCATATGGAGTCCGACGAGAAAAGCATTTAGGTAGAGTCGACTGAGGGGAAAAAAGAAATTGCGAAAAAAGACTACAAAAAAGTTACATAACTCATATGTATGCATGCTACTTTTTGGAACATGGATTCATGATGAGATGAAAAAACTTTCACTTCCTTTCCACTAGTTTTTTCCTCTTTTGTTTTCTTCCTCATGCCCTGCGCTCCACTCCTCGCTAACTTTCTTAATTAACAAAATTAACAACAATTAGAGTCAAGTGGTAACAACTGGTAGCGTTTCAAAGAGATTTTACCCCGCATTTTTCTTGCAGGATTAAAAGTTCTAGGGAAAAAAGAATGGGTAAAAAATACTTGGGAAAGGAGTGAAGTATAGACAGTGATAATGATATACCGACCCGATGATTTATTTCAAGTCTTTTCATCTCATTTTTTGCAGTCTAAGATTTGAGAAATGCTTCAAATGCTCTGACAAAATCGATAATGTCTGAATGCACTAGAGCTCGGAGTGTAGTGCTCAGGTATACAGGATTTCAAGTCTCCAGAATTGACAGAAGAAAAACAACGAAAATCCATTTGCATTTTGCATCATGTGAATACGTGGGAGATATTGTGGGAAAATGTTATGATATGATTGCTTAACTCAGTAAGTTTTGACCTTTGTTTTTAAAAACAAATTAAAACTGATTCATTTCATGCGCTTCTCAATGTTTGTAAGATTGCTGGTGCCACAGATTATTTTAAAAGATTTAGCAAGCAAAGTCTGTCAGCACAAATTCAAATCACAGTGTGATAAGTTTATCCGTAGTAATTGACTGGTTGATATAAATGCAGCATATGACATGGTTTTACTATATGCTCAACCACCTACAATATAGTTTAAGCGTAGATATATTCAATGACCAAGTAAAACATAAAATGGAAATTCCTTTCACAGCACAAAACTTTTCAATTATACTTCCATTAGACTGTGAATTTATGCAAAGCACCAAATCATTTAATCAAAACTTGGCTCACTGTTTCTTATTGAAAGCTGTAATCTGGGTTTATGTCTTCCATGTATAAACATTGGGCTTGTATGTTGTACGCTACGTAGAGAATTTTTGGTCTGGGTTATTGCTTATTATTATTAATTTTGCACAGATGCTCTTGACGATGTTTGTCATTTCATTTCCCTACTCCGTGAAGCGTAGAATAGTGAAAGTTGCCCAGCTTAGGTTTTTGTCAGCTGCGTGATACCTTCTTTCCCAATTTCGGTAAAGTTTCCCGTTCTCTCTCTCTCTCTCTCTCATACAGTTAAGATAATAGTGGTTATACTGGCAAAAAAACCTGTGTGGCTGTTTGTCTGTGGTCCGCACATTTGAATAC
Source organism: Sinodicranocentrus sp. ZH6 (assembly GCA_027743935.1). Classification (NCBI taxonomy): domain Eukaryota; kingdom Metazoa; phylum Arthropoda; class Collembola; order Entomobryomorpha; family Entomobryidae; genus Sinodicranocentrus; species Sinodicranocentrus sp. ZH6. The sequence continues at coordinate 19,129 of JAHZNA010003088.1, read as the reverse complement.
AATATATGTATTCGATTCTATTAATTGCATCTAAATACGAACTTTACCATGCGTATTTATACGTTGAATTACACAACACTGCACTGATATGACTAATCGAGGTGGCCCTAACGTAATACTACATTACTATGGACGCTTAACTACAGTAAGCTTAAAAATAAGGTGTAACTACAGTCTGCAGACATTCGGTCACTGAAATAATCGTAACAATTGAACACTACTACATTATCAAATCTTATCATGTTAACTTCCTTCTAAGTACCAGCTAAACAGTTTCAACATTGCGATGTTAAATTCAAGTTCCGATGACTTCATCATGAGTATATTTGTGTCTACTTGTCTCGCGTTTATTTCACTGAAAATACTGACAGAGAAACTTTCACTTTCAAGAGAAGAAACTTTTACAAAAGCACAATCTGACGTCTCTATGATTCTCATATAAATGTTGTTGATGCAAATAACAGCTATTTTTAAAATATCTATACACATAACCCTCTAAACCCTCTAAGACGAATAATATCGATGCGGAACATTAATTTTTTCATCCCTTAATGTATTCTCCTTCCCTAAAATATTTCCTAGTATGGATGGTCCTTGAAACGCTCAAATACATACATAACATTTTGGAGCTAAAAGCGTTATTAAATCATCGACAGTTTGGCATGTTAGTGTATATATTTGAGACGAGATAAGACAGCAGAGATATCAATAATTACGAGGGCACAGTTGATCTTGCTAACTCAGAAACTTATTTTTTTGGCTAGGATCCCACCACGATGCCGTTATATCAGTTCAGTCATTGGGCACCACCACAAGTTGATTCAGTTTGAAATATATTTTATTCGATTGGTAACTCCAAGGAACCTAAGAAGACAATTACACTTTAACTACCACCAACCAACATCTCAAAAGAAGCAATCGTGCAGTGAAAAAAACCTAAAATAATCCTTGATCGTGATGTATTAGAGCATACTGTGGGATTCTATGGGGTATTGTGTACTCACATCACAGTGTAGCATATATGAAGCGTAGCGATAGTGTCGTATCTTCCTCGTTAAAGTTTTTGGTATAAATGGCAATTTAAGGAAGCCATTCCCAAGCCCATTAGGAGTCACCTACAAAACGAAAAGATATAAAAAGTGAAATATCACCTGGACATTTTCGGGGTTGCACTCGTTGCTTCCTTCTCGTCCCGGACTGCTTCAAGTTTATCCATAAAACACAGCTTGGTTCAGGATGATGACACATATGAGCATAACATGATATCATGAAGCACATTAGATCTTCAATGAATATAACCTCATTCTGTTCTCCGTATTGTGATAAGCAGTTATTTTTTATCCTGTAGTGCTGCAGTGACTGAAATGTGCTTATGACTATCATTTCCTCCTAAATAGTGTACGATGCTGCGAACTGGATAGAGCACAAGTATAGCCCTGGGAAAGTGTAAGAAGACCATTAAGGAATTCTATTTTGTAAGAAAGGAAAAAACGGATTTACTGTATAATGTAGCATTTTTCTTGGATCCATGTGCGGTGTACATACGCGAATATTTCTCAGAGGATGGAGTATCGTACAAAAACCCATTTTTTTCCTGATGTGAAATATGGCTTGCATGAGAGCGAGAAGTGATAAGCTTCTATATGATTCTGAAATGGCTAAAACCTTCTTTTATCCTAATTCTCAAGCTGAGACTTTTTGAGCGGGGTTGTGACTGCTGACTGCTCTTATTCTGCGACTGAATAGGAAGGGTGGAAAGTAATAACTTGGTTTGTGTGTATGTGTATGACGTGTGCTTTTCCTTACCCTCTGCTACTCACCGATGCTGCTACTTTTGGACCACTTGTAAAAACCATTAGAAGCTGGGAATAGATCTTTAGTTTTAGATGAGTATTGCACCAGCTGAAGCTATAATGTTGTTCCACTGGAACTTTCATGGGGAAATGTGGTACTTACTTAGGTTTCAGCCCCAACGGTACGGCATAGTACAGCAAGCAACAACAGAACTGAAATATGCTTAACAAACTTGCTTAAAATATGCAGCAGGATCTTTGTAACATGTGTGTTAGTTATTTTAATTATACAATAAATGCATATTTCCAGCAATTCATGGACAATATAATTTTTTGCAAAGTGATTTGCAATTTACCCTGGTACTGGTTAACAACGCGCGCAGGCCAATATGACATATTCACTTGGAAATGAATATAAAAATGACATCTGACTGAATAAAAGTTGGATTAATGGCAACATTATACTTATTGCATCGGTGTAATAAAATTGGTAATTGAATTTTTTTGACAAAAAGAGACCTTTTGGAGGACGCAATAAAAAAAGGTGAAATACAAATATATTCCACTCAAATGTGATTTGTCGTTTGCGAATAAGAACGTACACAACGTTATGACTTTATTAGAATTTAAGCTTGTAACACCAGATTAAGCACTAATAATATAAGTATATGACTTATTGTATACGGGCGTCCATCAACAATGATATATTATATAGGTATGTACGAACATGACATTTTGAAATGTACCATATATCGGAAAATTTGAAACACAGTAACAGTGCACACACCTCACATGTATGTGTCACTGATATTATACTAGAGTAACAACACAACATGAAAACACCATAAGAATACCTGAAGGAATGTACCACAGCACACAGATGACAAGAATTTCTACTTTTTTATCTTCCATTAGCCACCCCAGATTAATTGTACAAGGATATTACAACATTCAGGAGATACAGTTGCTTAAATAAAGTACAACATTGCTTGAGGGAATCTTTCGTAACAGTTTTATAGTGTTGAAGAATGAAAGGGAAAAAGTCAACGACAACAACACATTGGGGAAAACTAGAAACTTTTTCCAGGTAGAGAACAGTTCATAATTAAATACACAGGATAATAATGGATGCTTATAAGTAACTCATATCATTGAACATTTATTATATTACATAGTACACATACAATAATAGTTGCAGTTTAGCATAGTTTAACAATAGTCTCTAATGAGGTATAATATCAATAATTTCATCACATTTAAGGTCCACTTACAACTAGTCAATAGACTAACGAGATTACATAGCAGCACAATATGTATATAGATAGACTAGTAGACTTCTAAAGTACATAGATAAGTGTGTTTTCTAGAACACCTCTTTATGTACAACAGACACACATATATTTAGTGGTATACTTGTAACAATTAAGTATAGTCAATAATTAATTAATTGAAATTATTGCGCTAATCCTCTACACACTACAGACACCACAGAGAGTCAGATTAAAATTTAAATGAGAGCATTTTCCGTCGACTGTGCCGTGGTTGGACAGTACTATCATCAATGCAAGTTCTAGTAATACACCTAATTATAACTATTTCCTATTAAACACTATGACGTCCATATATGCAAAAATGCAAACAGGTAGGTGAAAGTGTAGTTTATAAACATCAATACACAAAAACCAGAATAACAGGGCTTTAAAATCTACTGACCTATACATGGATACTGCATAAGATAAAAAATACATATTATACGCTGGAAAATAAATAAAAATATTTCATTCAAATTTAAATATGCGGATCATATTTAGAGTATATCACATAACAAAGACCATCTACAGCTTTACTCACGTTTAGAATGATACCGCAGGGTAAAATTGAATGGGAGGAATGAATGCACTGTTTTATAACATGGCCGACAATAAAAGCACATTTATAAGCAGAAGACAGGAAAATTCAGACTTCTGAGGAAGGTTATAAATTAGCATCACACCGACTAACTGAACGTATATCATACAACGTTACGTTTTACCCCACCACACTAATATTACCATCTAGACGGTTTTGTTTGTGACCAAATATGTATAGCACACTGAATAAAAACACTGAACACTAACATTCAGCTTCATACGTATTCACACACGATATATATAATTCATCATAACGTCATCACTAATTACGTTCTTTTGTGAAAGGGTAGCTGTATACATTCAACATTACATGGAATGTACGTGGATCTAAAAAGGAAATCGGATACTGTTCACAATTTACAATATTGTGTTACTGGCTCAAGGAAAGTTGCATCAGAAGTTATAGTATATGAATGTAACCGAGAAGCCCAGCGAAGTTTAAAGAAGAAAACCGAATATTTCAACTTCATGTACATTCATGAACCTAAATGAAAGTATAGCCTAAAAACTCTGCAGGATATTGCGGCGGTGTTGAAAAAACCAATGACTAACCAATGGTAATGGCATAGACATCGATCTATTAAAACTAAATACAAAGGAAATCCTATTCATTTTCCATTTTTTTGGCTTCAGCAGTGAACAATCGAATTGTGAAAAGACACAACATACACCAACTGACTAAGACATACCTAATTGTCATTGACAATGCCTAATTCAATCTGTGGTAACTTACAACATTAAGTACTTTCTTTACCGTTTGTAGTACTGTAAATACATTAATTAGGACAAACAAAAAGAATACATTGATAAGTACTTTCACTAATCCTCATGAACATCATCACTAGAGACTTGAGATACGATTAATAAACGTACAATTAAGTATTGTATTATGAAACTGTTTCATAGATAGAAGCACAGCGAATATTGCTCACGGTTATACATTGTTCAGACAGTAGTACAGTTGTATATTTTTTCAGTTTTTTAAAAGACTTTTGTGCATTTTTCAGTTTTTTATTTAGCTTTTTATACCACAGAAAAATAGTACACTCCAGAGATTATACATGTAAAGATAGATGTAAATATATATATTTATATGTTCGTCGTTAATATCAATAGTGAATACATATGAGATTAATATCACTACAAATGTTTTACGAATATAAAATTCACTTTGATTCACAAACACAATGAGGAAGGAGACAATCAATGAGATATAGTTTATACTCATGGGAGGATACACAGAGTAATGATTAGAGATGATTTCTCTTTTCTGACCAGGTGAAAGCGAACCTTCAATCCTTACTCGTTTTAAGGGATTTAAGAGAGAGAAGATTAGGTAAATACTTTTTCTTGTTAGTTATCGAAATATTGGCTGGTTTTTAGTTATTGATTCAATTGATTGATAAGATTTTAACGGTAGAAAAAGTCGTAATAATGTGGATTTAAAAGTTGCCGGTAAAGATTGGATTTCATTTTTGTCCCAGCTTTTATCAATCCTAAACAATTTGCACATTGTTTCGTATGGTGTATTTTTTTGGTACGGAAAAGGAGTGAATAGTTTAAGATTCGGATATTTTCTCTTTGTTCATGCATGTATATTGCTTTTTGTCAGATGTAATTGAAATATTTTGAAGTCAATTTGTTGCTTTCTTGGTCTGTTCCTTAGGTAGGATTTGACCGTTTGAAAATACAATAGTATGTTTCATCTCTACTCTACCTACAATTCAGCGTGCTATGATAGAAATCATTTCTAAGACAATATAATATGACAATGACTGGCCAGTGACTCACATGACAGTCACAGTAACTACAAGTATACATGGAAAACATCTACGAGTGCACGTTTCAAGGATGTACATCAAAACATCAAGACAGTTCCAAATATTTCAATTTACTTACTTTTTTGTTAGTATGCTACAAAGTCACTTCTAGAAGAAGTTATTACTATTACATTTAAAGTCATGAGAGCTATCCAAAACGACTTTCACTTACGTCACGTAACAACATCATCAAAATATAAAGATGCAAGTAGTATCAGTATGTCACAACGACAGTCATTTACTGGCATGCAACAATTCTTCCTTTGTTCACACCTATCTACCATACTTTCTACATGATATATACGCTAATTACACGTATATTACATTTGATTTGAAAGCAGCAACATTCCGAATAACAACATTTACGCACGCGCACGACAAAAGTGAAAACGTTACACATTTGTTAAACTTTAGACTTTAGGTACACGTTTACACACACTTAGAACGATATTACACAAATGTCTAAAGACAATCTCTTACTTTATGATATTTTGAACTGCTTTATAAACAACATTCAACACAGAGACAACTTCTCACACTAGTGACAGTTTACAAAGATTTTATAGTTCTAGTGAAAGTGCATCGTAAAACGTTAATGAAATTATATAGCTTACACAGCAGCCAGAAATTGGTAAGCTGTTTAGCCTTTCTTGAAGCAGTTTAACTTCGTTGTATTTATCTCGGATTGCTTCCCACTTTATATATTACTAATTACTTTTTTGTTCAATAATCAAATTCCTGTTTGCTAAGGAAGCAAGGGCTAAACTAATCTCGGACAGCTCCCTGAAACGACAAAAATGCATACTACACGCATCTCGTAATCATAACTAACACCAGGAAGACGATAATTGAGGCTTGTAAAAGCACAATCTTATTACAATAGTGAATAGCATTAAACAACATACATGCAATGTCACTTGTTGAATTTCACTGTACAGTACACATCAACTGACATTCAACATTCAGACGACTAACGGTTCACCTTGTTACTACACTCAACTCAAGTACTTTACAACTAACTCCTGCAACATGTACGGTTATGAAAAATACAAAAAATGATAAAATCCCTTACTATATATACTTTAAATAGAACTTGAATAGTTACTCTTACAGTAACAGATGATGATACAGAGAAATTTTTTGCGTTGGCTTTGTTGAAATCCTGCAAGGGTTATATGAACTCCCCGAAAACATTTTTTTTCTTCATCATGATAATGATAATGAAAGGATCGTTGTAATTCGGTATCCATATATTTGTTTACCTTTGGAAAAGTCATGTCTCTCTGCCTGCTTGTATAAAAGTTAAGCTTGATAGTACATCCTATGGCTACAGATTACTATTAGTCAGGTAAAATTTGTAACGAACTTCAGTGAGATGACAAAAAAACTCAATCAGACATATGATTTGCTATTGCTGCCGTTTTACGTAGTTTGTAAGTAACGAACGCTTTCACTGAGATTGGTTTTTTAGTTGAGAGTGAGACTGAATTCCGTTTGGTTTGATCCCTTTCTGTTCAAAAACTATCCATGTTTTGATAAGTCTGGTGATTATGTTTGGACTTTATGAGAAAACAAACAGATCACCGAGGAAAGTTATAAATGAGATGAATATATAATTCTCCTTCTCCTGTATATAGGTAATATTGCTTACGTTTTTGAGATAGTGTAAAATCTCTGGCTCACTATGTAACATTCACTGTAACACGAAGTTGGATCTCTGTATCCTGCTACTATTTTATTATATCGAATAGTTGTAAAACTAAATAACTATCCTCAGTTAAATTGAAATAGCGTGTGTACATGTTTTACCATAATTAATGGAAGCAATCAGCAAGACTACACGCTACAACTTCTTTTAGATGCTGAGCTGACTAGAATTAATTACATTACCAAGAAGAATTCTACCGTATTAGTCAACCCTATCTGCATTCTCTGCAATTGCACGCTTCTACGGATAGCTAGAAGCTAAAAATTACCTATGGATAGGAAAAGCTGCGAAATATTCCTAGTAAATTACGCTTTAAAATTGCTTACAAGAAGATGAGTTATTTCATTAGCTGATCTGATGACTACACCAGAGACAAAACCTTTGAACTTCTGTCAGTAGTCAGTATCATGATTAGTAGTACGAGAAAATTACTCAAGTACATAATTTTCTTGTAATAAGCGAACAAAAGCTAGTCTCATGCAAAAGAGTAAATATGCGAGCATTACGTACCATATAGATGGGAAGGTTAGACAAATTTACATACAATGATTGAGCATAGTGTCAGATAGGAATGTCCTATTCGGAAACCGGAGACATACTTTTACATACATATGTATAGTTATAGTTATGTACATTAACATTATTTTATTATGATACATTGATTAGCGGTATATTACGTATGTCTAATAATTATGCATTTGAATTATATATTCTAAGCTACATAACTAACTAACTTGAATCTGAATATAACTTTTACTCATGATCAAAAGACTAGGCGGAGACTAGATTCGCTACAGAACAACTAGCACAATAAGATTCGAAAGTTTATACTCTAATTAGTTAATATAGCCTTTGTCGTCTACGACTAGAAACGTGTTAGGTTAGGTAAACTATCATATCGGTTCTCATTAACTGGCTTTAATTGTATTTATGTACATGAAATCTACTTCATGTAATAAGCCTTTTGCTTGTATTTTATAAATCGCTTATTACAGTATTATTTGCTTTTTACCAAGCCAAAAGCTACAGATAAAGTCAGAGAGAGTTATGCAATTGCAAACGCGGGCTTAGTTAAGTGTAAACAAGAGTGCGCCTGATTTCTTCAAAATCAACACTGAAATAAAACATGAACATGTTGTGTTGTGACATATGCTAACTATTAGTAGATAAATATTGTATTAAATGTATGCATACTTACTAAATTTAATTCTACAGACATAAATTTCCGTGAATTTGAACTTCGAAGGATGATAAACGCATTTTTCCCAAATGCTCAAGATGTTCTTGTACAGTTTGTTATTTTGTTATTAGTGAGCCGTAGAGAGTGTGACATGAATTCTTAGTCCTTATATGGAACAAATAGGTATTATGATTTATGACACAAAGTCGATACACGATAGCGAGTATGTTGTTCATAAAACTTGCTAACATCCAAGGTATCATGACTATTTCTTGTTTACCAGGTAAGTTCATAAGAGCTGTAAAATTAAAAAATACAACTTTTTGGAAATTGGGGGAAATCAACAAAGCTTCCCCCAATTTTCTTCGTAAAGGTCGGCTTACGATTCACTGTCGTTATGGATAGAAATCAGTACATTTCCAAATTTCTGTTTTTTTTTAAATAACAGCCTCGATGGACTAACCTGATACACGTCAAACAGTCTTGGCTAACATCATTATCAATTTTATGCTACGAAACTAAACTAAACTAGAGATACTAAAATACCAAAATGCTAACTTACAAGATTACTTACTGCGGTTATTTTAAAGGATTCTCCATAGCAGATTAGCAGAACTACACATGTGTAGAGACAGAAATATCACGACCACCAAGACATGGAAAGTTCACATGAGAGTTTTCAAGACGGGAAGAATACTTAATACATGGATCATGGAATGTTTGCAGAGTTTCATCATTTACAGAGATTATACTCTACAGAAGATAGCCAAGTTTTGACTTTTTGATAGCTCAAATGACTTTTGCAGATCTTCCAACAACGCTATAGCTAGAAATTTCAAAAATAAATTGAAATCAGACGTGACAGCATGCAGAACAAAAGTGACTCTTCTGCTAGCTTCACATTTTGTATTCCACTCACTCAGAACTTGTAATCATTGAGTCAGAAATTTTCGTACAACAAACAAGAATTTTCATTTTGTGGCTCACAAACTACATTACCTAATATAAATTTACTCAGACTAATCATTTGCACAGTACTCACCTACCGTTCACTTCAGTTTACTAACTGAGCTAGTCAAAAGAGGAAAACAGTTTCGTAGTTTTGTATCCTGTACGGGAACTTATCAACTTTTACTTTCCTATGAACAACAATGACAGACAAGTTGAGGGCATTAGTGAACTAGTGGGAAACTAAAAACTACATGAAGCAAAGTAACCGCAACTTTCTAAACCTGGAGATGGCGATGTTACAAACTTATACCACTCCTCTAATAAATGTGCCATCATCCGTATACAATTTCAAGTGCTATACGGATAAATTACAAAAACACCTTAAAAGTACATTTCTGATTAGACTCTACCATTACTACTTACCTATACCTACTTACTAAAACACGCAAATTGAAGTATTTATACTAGTCTAGGTTTACGTATACAAAGTCTAAAAGGAAAGAGTGATTTATTGCTTGCGAGATCAGCCACAACTTTTCTGCCTTTCTCATCATCATCATCGTCGTCGTCGTCATCCTTGTTTACTAGAATCTCACACAATCATCAAAAACGAACTCAAGTACTACATCTACGTATATGGTTGGAGTGCATGCATATGTGAAACTACATAGTAGTGCTTGTTTCTCTCTACTTTCTCCAAAAGTAAAAGCTCCGAATGTTTATAAAAGACAAAAGCATTCCTGTTCCGCTTTCCACATACTCTTTCATCATCATCATCATAGCTAGGCATAAGCACTCAAAAAGTTTCTTTCTTGATTTCGAAAGCAGTTATTCTTATTCAAGAAGCACACCAGTACTCTTTTAACTCCCTTTGTCTCTGATCTGATTCATTATACTGGATCTAGGAAAAACATACACTATTATCATTGGATCTCATCGGTTGAGACAGAGGAATCATTTGTGCACAAACTCTCTCACTCTCTTATAGTAGTGTGAGTCGAGCGTATCTTATGTGAGCTTCGTCAGCATCGAATTCATTTGCCCAAAATAATCAGTCATTTGAGTAGCGTCACAACACAAGTAGTTTTAAGTTCAAGTGTCCTCCAGAAACGCTTTACAACCTAGCAACAAGAGAGAAGTCGGGGAAAATCTTGGCACTCGTCATCTCTCCATGCATGCCCCGTTGCTACCTAAACCCAACTATACCACTATACTAGAGTAGCAAGTTGCAACAGACGCCGCGGCATCATAACATAATCAACTCAAAGTTATCAAGACGTAGTAAAGTAAGCATGACTTTGTTTGAATCCTAAAAACCCTTGCTTCGCATGAAATTTACCTATCTGAAATGTGACCACAGATTACTTTTCCTTGCTTCTCCTTTTCCTACACAACTTTACTTTGTGCATATGCACAACGGCCGACTAGTAAACACAAATGTAAATGTACTATACTATGAGTTTTGCGAGACTAATCGAGAGGCGGTCGACGAGACGAAGAAAATAAATATCTTGAAAGTCACAAATCGTACAGTTGCATTAATCACACCGAGAGACTACACAAAGCGCCGCTAATATCTGTGGAGAACGCGGTAGCTGAATATGCCAGGAAAATAAGAGTCATTGCCGTCGGATGAAAACTATACGGTGTTTTCATCCTATCGAGGCGCTGATTCCACGGTCTACAAATATACATTAATGATGCTTTTCCACCCTTTCCCGGACTATATGAGCGAAGGTGGGAGAAAGTATTATGCGTTATATGGTTACTAAATGCAAAATGTGGTCTAATAATATATAAGAAGAACAGTAAAATCTCTTCACTCCGCGTTTATTATGGGTGTTTGTCGTTGAAAAGTGTGCATTTCAAGTGAAGTTACAGGGCGGCACACACAGCACATAGCAAGAGCCATCATTACCACGACTTAACTTGAGTGAATGAGCAGATGAAAGTAAAATTGGTAGGCTGCCAGCATTCATCCCTTTCTCCCCTGTGTTACCAACTACCACCGCACTCCTACTCAGTTACTAATTCCTCTCATGCCTTACAAAGACTTTTCTAAAAGCGGGCACACAACTGAGGTTTCATCTCTGCTGGAATATTCTAGAAAAAGTATATAAAGGAAGGCATCCGTTGTCAAAATGTACATACAATGACTTTAAGGTTGCTATTACAAAGTTAATTTGCAAAGCTTTGAAAAATCTTGTAAATGAGAATAGGAAAGCAGAAGAAACAGGGCTGCTTCCTCCGGTGTATACAAAGACATGGGAAAATTAGATTTTTTTCTTTCTTTCTTTCCCTCAAAAAAGGCATTCTTCTGAATAACTTGCCGGTATTGCTACACACAGAGATACAATGAGTAAATGAGATTTTCCTTTTTTTTTTTCATTTCCCTTGTAAATTGCCCTAGTTTGAACTCTTCATTACATGTATACCGTGTACATAGTTAGGTGCATGAATACAATATGTGTAATGAATGTATTCTTCGGTTACAGCTGAATGCACTCCGCTAAAAAGGTTACTTTTGTACTGCAATTTTAAATTTAAATCGCGACTAGCGGCATGACAAATGTCTGTACCCACAAGACTACATAAGACAAACAAAATCAAGTACTGCCTTCTGCGCCGTGATTGTGATTGCCGGGGGGATGTGCATACTTTCAGTAAGATCAGACGAAGTGAGTTGAAACAGTGCAGTAATAATCACCTCGTGACGATAATCATCAGTAAAACGACGAGGTTTTATCTGTTTGAGGTAGTAAACCAACTATAAGGGGCATGTAAACATTGCTGTGTCTAAAATGGGAGTGCTAAGTCAACCACATGATGATGAAGCCTCAGTAAAAAAAACCCCCACATACATAACTATCTCATATCTCAGTTCAGTTGTATATGTGAATAATGAGAATCGTAAACTAGGGAAATTGGAAGGGAAAACAAATTAAAATCGGGTATACTACAAGTATAAATCATTTCTGACTTGCCACCATGGGCTCGTTAAAAACAAGCCACAAACAAACAAAGCCTCTCTTCTCTTTTTTGCTGTTGTGCAGTCGCTAAAAAGCTTGTAAACTTGAGTTGGAAAATACGGCCATACAATATATACTATACGCAGCTCTGTTTTACCCTTCGCCGCATGAAACTGTGTTTGAGGTAAATAAGTGGAAGTGACAACACTGAAAAATAGAAACGAAAACAAGGGTATTTGCACTGTAATGTAGCTTGGTTAAAAATGCAAGTCTGTTTTCAATATAACTAAATTTCTAGCAATTAGATAGTCGCTAGTAAAAAACTATATTTTACAGCTTATACACAGCAAGGTAAAAAAAAACTACGAAATAAGTTGGTAGGTGGAGTTTATTCGTCTATTTTTTTAGAATTAAAATATAATCTGGAATCTATTTGTTTTTTAGAGATGGCGAAAGGGAGCTTTCACCATCTGCATAAAACAAAAGGACATATGATTATCCAAGCTAGGAAACACGATAGAACATCACTGCACATGAAAATTCAACATCGCTGCAGTCACGAACTAGATAAAGGATCTTTCTCTTCGTGTGGTCTCTGCTTTGTACAAATGTAGTGGTAACGCATGGGTAGTTGTTGTTTTTGAAAAGTAAATGGACCACCACTACCACTGCATCTCCCATGCTCGAGATTTCCATAAGCATGAATAAAGAATGCATGTCATGAAAATTCTGAAATAAATACCCGACCAGATGGTGCCTGTTATTTATTACCTGGTAGCGAAACCAGTACCCAATGAAAACTCAAACAAGCAGAGTGTGAGTGTATATGTTGTATTACTCGGGAAATGTTGTATAAGAACTACGCGACTGGTGTGCTATATTATATTACGTTACACAAGTTCCGTTAACAATAGCCTGCGAAAACTGCAGACTTTCATTCATTGTGATTATTTTTACTAGGTTTACAGCTAATTCTACCGAAATTCTTGAATGCCCCTAGTCTTTCACTACTTCATTATTATTCTTACTTTTGTGCGTTATCATGATTAAATGAAATTAAAACCAAGAGCCTTTACTAAAACCGAGGAACACACGGGGATGCACAACAAATGTTACCACATTTAAAGCAATTCAATCCTATGCTGACAGTTTTGAAATATTATTTGCTCAGATACTCGAGTAACATGCAAAACACTGAAAGATAACTTTGCGAGGAAGAACACTTATAATGTATTTCAGTCAGAAAAATAACAAATGGCAACCCGCGACTAGATATGCATTCTTATAAACATACGTTAGCAAGTGTTTGGTGCGCATTATGTCATTTGCCCGACTGAATTTGCCAGAGGGAGATTTGCCTGAATTTCAAATTACCTAAACGACTAACCTCTACAGCGTCATATACTTAACTGACAATTGCATACTTAATAACAAACTATCCAAACTACGAGATAATTTGGGCACCGCCAATACCGTAGCCCATAAGGGTACCTGAACAAGGCCCCATCTCAACTCGAACGAGTTTTTATTTATACATTTCGATTAGTTAAGTAGGTTAAGTATTTCTTCGTGAGTATTTTTTCATTTATTGTGCGGACGGATGGTCGTACACACTCAAGGATCTTAGAGTTTCATCACGATACTAATAAACATAACCCAAACTGAACTACCAACCACGTTTGAGGCTAGGCGGTTAATTTTATTTTTAGTCTGGGAGTTTGCTAAGCAAGTAATTGCCCTACTATCCTCTACTAGATAACACATTACAATTTGTCCCTCGGGCCTTTAGGTCAGGCAAATTGCACTATGACAAATTCAATCCGGCAAAGGATGTGGAACCGTTACCGTTTGGTTTCATTTCCAGAAATCATACATAGTCTTACGAACGCTATCATGCACTCCAACCAACAACATAAATAGAGTATGTGTATAACTTTTATAAGTTGCGTGTGCGTGGTACTAAAAAGAAGAGTAAAGGAAGAGTACATTTTGTGAAGTCTTTTCCTTTGATTTAATATAAAATAGTTCAATTAAATATTCTTACAAGAACAGAAAAAGCCACCTGGTCAAAACTATTTTTTTAAAAAAAACTACTCCACAAACTTCATTACTATGAATTAAGTTGATCCAGTTGTGGCAATCGTTAAATGTTTTAATTGAAAGAGCCAGAAGAAGTGGATGAAGAGGAGCTACCGAGTGAAGAGTTGGAATGTTGCGAGATGAGCTCCACAACGTCTGACGAAGGTGAGTTGGTGGATCGTTGTCATCCATTGCGTCCATTTCGTAAGTTTCCTCGGTTTCTTCCTCAAGTCTATTTCTTCCAGAAGACCTTCTGTTTGTAGACGAGGAGGATCTCCTAGTTTCGCTCTCATCTTGTAGTGGGTCATAATCTTCACTATCATCGTCAACCTCTCCCTGAACTTCAATCATCATTTCGTCGTCCAATTCCTCGTCGTTTTCTGCTTCTTCTACATCCTCCTCCTCCTCATCTTCCTTATAAGATATTTTTCTTGGTCTTATTCTTCTTTTATTTCTGGAAACGGGCATGATATCACTTGCACTGCTACTGCTCAAACTACTGCTACCACTGGGATTTTGACGACGTCTTCCTCCTTGATTACGATTAGACACTCGACGACGCTCCGAAGCAGTTGGGATGCTACGTGACCCCGTCATCACGCGTACACTACTACTCTTCCTAGAAGGACGACCATTAGCTGAGCCCGTGGTCTTCACGGCGGTTGCAGAAGAGTTATGGTGAGAATCGTGACTTGTTCTGCTGCCGGAGCTTGTTGACGTGGTAAAATCATGATGAGAGGTGGGATTCTTTCGATAGTCAGGTCCAGAAACGCGTTTCCCTTGAGGTCCTGTTGAAGTCGTGCCGCTTTTCTGTCTCTGTAGTTGGCGGTGATGATGGTTTGAACCAGGTTTGTTAGCAGCTGGTAAAGTGCTGCTACTATTTGAACCGCAAGCGGTAGAAGGAGTAGGAGCACCACTACCGCTAGCAGATACAGAAACAACGGCATTAGCTCTTCTCTTTGATCTCCCATCGGAGGCGAGTAAAGCATCATAGGTGTAACATATCCGGATTTTCTGATTACTACTGTCACTACTACCAACACTTTTTGGAAGCACTTCACATCTGGAATTACCAATTATTTTTGAGGGGTGGTGGTGGTTGCTAGTGGAATTCCTTGTTGGATTAGTGATGTTGCTACTAGTGGATGTTGGCATTGATGACGGGCTCGTCTGTTGGGTACGGGTGCTATCACTGTGATTATTACTGATGCTGACTGAAGAATCATTATTGCTGACGCTGTTACTATTACTACTGCTGCTCCCTGTACTCCCGTCATTGCTGTAGTCAGTCATTACCACGAGCTCATTGCCAACCTCCAGTACTTCCTCACCTGCAAGAGAGAATGAAATAAAACATTAATCTTGTGGTTGCTTGAAAGTATACCACCTCCATTAAGTTTGTTGCTCACATTTATCGTGAACCGACAGAGGGATGCACGTAACTTAACCTACCCTTTTTGTTCGAAAGAAAGCAGTGAAAGCCGTATATGCTCTTATTTCGAAGTATATAAGAATCTATGGTATATGCAAGTAGTGTTCACAAGAACAGAATAGACATAAAAGGGCTCTATATTGCTGCAGTATCAATAATTTATTATGACTTTATTGCCATTCCCTACCTACTTCCCTCTTCCGCATCGCACCTTGATTATCAGAAAAAGGATGGAAGGCTAAGGAAACGTGCGTATTCTCTTGCGTCCATACCGTTTCGCTCGTCCACATTCTTTTGGAAAATTTACAGCATTTTATAATGCTTGCGATTATTTTTCCAGTAAAAAAGGATTTTATGATTGGGATCTTGTGGAGTACATGTATAAAATCATAATGCGCACCGAAGACATTTTACAGGGCGGCAATTTGTAGAGACAAATATATTGAATCACAAAATGATACTTCAACATATCATATACATACATGCTTCATCCGGCAGCATTAGCAGCATACCTATAACGTAATACCAAACCAACAATCGACAATGAAAGTGCTGAATAAAACCTTGTTAGTATAGTAATGTTTTCTAGAAGGAATATAACTTGATGGTCATTTCCAACAGGGGAATAGTTGATAGTGCCCACACATTTGAGAAAATATATGATGTACCAGAATTTAACCCAAGAGACCTTTACTTGAAGCTTATTTTCATACCCACAAAAAATTCCACTAACATATTGTAAATATTGCATATAACAAATAAAGCAACCTAAAAAAGCCGAAAATGACAGATTGCATATAGAGTTAACCATAAACCATAACCTATACAGACTTCAAAATTATTGGATAAATCCAATGCCAATGCTATAAAAGGTTAACGATAATTTTAATGGAAATTTCAAATGAATACCTACGAATACTTGAAAGTTCCATGCATCATGGAGGTATAGGTATTCCGTTTCCTGGGAGCATAAAGGAAAGCTACATACTTTACCCAATTTGAATTATTTCAAGATTGAGCGAGTTGCTACTGTGATAAATTGTAAAACAGCGAAAAATATAAACCCCATATCACTCATACAGCTCATAACACAACGACGGTATAACAGATGTGGGGATTCGTGACATGTTATCCCGACATACATGGAAAGAATTGTGTATTTCATTTCATCATAATAAAACATCTTGTTTTTAACTTGTGCCCTAGCTTTGACATCTTAACCAAATTCAGTACAGACAGTATATACCAAACCGCAAACGGGATGTACTGAAACGAAACCAACCTTTCTCCAAAAATAATGTAATCTGCATAGTATTGATTTTTCATGTTGATGACAAAGAAAATTATTATCCTGCTGCCCTGAACCTCATTTACGCACACATGACGAAACTTCAAACAGAAAATTTTCAATTTAAATTTTCCCTCTACAAAAGCGCCCATTTGGTTTCCTCTCTGCGCCACAAAAATAGTACACATGTGCTTGAAAGAAGAAAGGAGGTTATGTGAAGATGTAATAAAAATAAAACGCCGCCTTTAGCATGCATTCTTGTATGCGAGACGTCGAGAGAACGCACTTTCACCACACAAGCAATATTGCTCAAAAAGAGTATAATAGTCCCCAGAGGCGAAAGAAAACTGACTGTATGCCTAATCTATTGAAGAAATAAGGAGCTCGAAATGCTGGCAAATGGTAGGGAAATAGTATTATTATGAGAATTAGAAAGTCTACGTCTTTGTCATATCTGCGAGAGAAAGCTAAGCATCGTTTCGCTATCAAAATGTTACATTGTGTGTAGGTGGAGAAGAAAAACGTTATTCATACACATTCTTCTTCCTACAACTCTTTCACTATTCTAGATAGATGCAGTATTGTGTTGATGATAATGATGCCATGTGGTGCGGCACTGTCGTTGAATATTTTGTAGCCTGGGATGGAGTTGGGGGAAAAGTGTTTAAAATTCGGCCCTTTTAATGGTATCTCTGAAATAGCAGTAAAAGGAGCAGTTCAAAAGATCCTTCTTCGTCTTTCCTCTCTTGCTAGCCGTCAAAATGATAGCATGTGAAATATAATGTAATCTCTTTGGATGTAAATGAGCTTTTCAAGCCAGTCGAACAGACATTTCTCTGCACACTTTTACAGAAAAACCAAACATACGTGCATGCTTACAGACGCTTTACGTGCTTTCACTATCGCCGTCATTATATGTCCCTTGTTGTTTTTCATCGCTGTGTTAGGCGGCAAAAGTAGAATACAAGAATAACTGTAAAACGACAGAGATGAGGTCTGTTTTTACATTTATTAACTGGGTCCCAACCAACAAGCTAGCAGTGTTTCCGAAAAGGTGCCTATACTTACCACCTAGCGAAAATGTAGTATACTGAAATGTTCATTTTTCTTTTTTGACGAAAATGAAAACATGTTCTTTCCCAGATAAATAGAAAAACGTCAAAATGCAAGCATGGGCTGCATGCATAATGCAACACGCTATCTGGTGGCTTTCTTGTAAGAATATAATATAATGATTATGTTGAAAGTACAGGACGCTGTAATAAGGATATCGGAGATGATTGAATGTGAATGGTGAATATGAAACATATTCTTAGTAAAATGCCGTGGGTTGCCATGTTTAATGTTATGCATGGAACTTAACATCACATTTCATGCATCGCCATTGCAAATTGCAATGGCTCATACACATAACACGACAACAACAATGCATTGTCCTCCAATGCATATGAGCTCCAGTCCTGAAGTCTTTTAATGCAATCATTTTTTCAAGTTAAAGTCTGCTCTTTACATTTCATTTAGAATTTGTTATATGATAAAATGATAACTATGTAGTTTTGCGGCAAGTTCTACAGTGTGTGTAGTGTGGTTGATTTTGCATAGAAAATGTGTGTGTATGGTGTTTACTTTGTATGTTTGAGCTACAAAAATAACATCCCAAATTCCAAACCATGTCCATGCAATAGAAGCCCTCAAGCCTCTGCCCCCTGGCTTTGTTGCACATTGCACCTAGGTACTTATTAAGTTTCGCAGAATATATCGAAGATATTTTCGAAGAATCTTATTAGTTTTAGTCTGTATGTCTGTCGGGCCGCTCGGCCGCCGGCCGAACATTAAAAACTGATCATTTTTTGTCAGCTCTCCTGGGAAAACGGTTTGACTTTTTCAAATTCTGTTTTCTTCTGTCGATACCTAAAGAGATGGACTTCTTAACTATTGCTTAATGAGCCATATCGAAAGGGCCCATCAGGCCCTGCGTGAGGTCCTGAGAATAAAACTG